>JZKD02S1920474.1:348906-364017 GCA_000966675.3 Picea glauca | reverse complement strand
GAGATGGAAATTTAGATTTGTTGTGTGGTTGGGAAACCTGAGAGCTAGTTAGCCAACTGTTGGGTATTTTAGATTTGTCCTAAGACCCATCCTTGTGGATTCATATCCCTGGCTCAGGGGTGACCTACTATTGAGAGTAAAAGAACATTAGTGTCTATGGTTGGGAGGAACATCCTTGGTCTGTAGCCAGTTGGTGATTTTTTACTTGAAAAGATAAGTACTCTCTATCACAGATTTCAAACTGTGTGAATTTGGGGGAAAATGGAAATATTAGAGAGAAACATCCCCTAATTCATGGGAAAATTTGAGTTTAAATAATTCAGACTTGTCTGAAAAGTTCAATGGGTTTGATCTGTAGAGTTTCAGAGCCAAGTCGACTTAGAAGGTTGAAAGTTCCTATTTATTTGTATGGCTACTATAGCGTGAGGTGTAGAGGAATCCAATATAAAACTAAATCTCGGGAGAGGTAGTGTATTAAGTTGCACAGGTTCATATCATGCAGCGTTAAGACCTTTGGAAATGTCAAATGGAATCGTAGGAGAGATAGTGTTGCAGGAATCACACAGAAGCCAAAGCGTCGTGCAGATAAATATCCTTGTAAAGGATCATGGAATCGTGACTGTCAAGTTTTGAATTTCAACAGTGATCATTGATCTAGATTTTATGAGCAGAACGAAATGAATACAAATTATGAAAATGTTCTTAACACAAAATAACATAGAAACAATAAAATTGGTTTTCTATTCAATAAGGAAATAAGTTAAAACTGTAAAATGCAGCGGAAGACAACCTTGTTGGAATGGTGGCGGCTTATCTTTGAGAAGAGATGTGACGAATATGCTCATTCGCAAGAATATGGTTACAATGAGGCTCTGAAGTCCTTTGACTATAAATAGGAATGTCAAAAACCCTAGACATCCAAAAACCTAACCCTAGGAGATGAAGCACCCAAAGTCATGTGGGCTCTGTTTGGGTAAGTTAGTACATCAACTTCCCGGGGTCGTAACTTTTTCATATGATATTCGTTTTAGGCATACAAGATCCCGTTAGAAAGGTATAACCGAGAAGAATTTTTTTTGACTAGCCTAAGTTAGTTCCTACAATAATTAATTGGGCCCCAAATCCCCAAAGAACATCATTTAGGGCCGCAAAATGGCCCCAAAAGTTTGTAACCTGAAAAACTGTCGAAAAACTGCCAAGGTGGAAAACTATTTTTCAAGCCAGTGGAATACGTGGGTGGCCACTGATATCCACCTAGATCAATACTCCCTCATTAGGAAGAAATGGTCTCCATTGCGTTGATTTCCCCCATCAGATGAGGAAACTTCTGTTGAATTTAGCCCCGTGTGAGCCTCTTGCCTTGGTGTAGGAGTTTCCTTGCTTTGACGACTTGATAAAGCTAGATCCTTTTCTATAGAGTTCCCTCGATCTATGTGTCCCAATACACATCAGTTATTTGTAACAGTGAATCATTTAATGGTGGTATAACAGATGCAGACTCAGGATTATATTGTTTTAACTCAGAAAACTGGGCAGTTGTGCACAGATAAATGAGGTCTTGATATAACTTAAATCAGAAAGTTGGTATAGTGTGAACAGGTGGAATAATGTGAGAAAAATTGTGGAGGTCTCTTATAGACATCTGGTCTTCTAGCAGCCTGAGGAGAAAACCTCATAATACAAGATCCTCTTGGTTTTGAGTTTCAAAGAACTAAATGAAATCATTATGAACTGCAATCAAACATAAATCACAATTCGATAACAACAACCCAAATGTATCATCCATGCCCAGGTCATTCAGTGTTGGAAGGAAAGGAAACAAGGAAAATTGATTAAAACTTGTAGTGATGTCTCTATGATCAAACCTTCATCACAAAAACAAAACCACCCTCGACTGGATCCTCCATACCTGAGTGTTCTATCATAGCTATTTATAGAGATATGAAAATAAACTGACTTTCATTAAACAAGAAGTCTCCAATACAGATGCATAACCAGGAGGCCAGAGGCTTTACAAAAAATTTACAATCAGGATCTCATCTCAACCATCAACACTAACAAAATATCAGAAAGGCTCCTATATACCTAGAGAAAAACCATAGAAGTGTGCTCGATCCCTTGAACTGAAAGCATTACGTCTGCATGATTCTTGAAAGACTGTGCATGTAGTCTCTGACCGGACGTGAGCTCTGGTCATACACAATCGTGCTTTAGAATGGACCTGCAGATGAGCCAACTTGCTGACATTCCTTTCTCAGGCTTTCTATTTATGGTGTAAATGATGTTCAACTGCCACCACCTGCTTCAATAACTTCTTCATCAGGATCGGGGAGGCCCGAGTAAACTCTACACCTAAGGGACGTGGTGGCTTTCCCTTAGCTAGTTTTTGCTTCATTGGAAAGCTACAAGGGGATCTAGTTGGCGAACGTGAATAAGGATGATGGGGCAAAGGCGGTTGGCATGATTGGTGTTGAATCAACAGGCGAGGGATGGCCAAGTGGATAGTCGTGGAAAAGGAAAGGTGATTGGAAAAATGAGAGCGGCAGAAAACATGTGTGGTGAGGTGTAATAGGACAAAGGTGAAGTGGCACAGGATCATGATGTGGAGGCAGAAGAGAGACTGCAGTAGTAAGTGTAGTGGGGACAACCTACCCAACTGGAAGTGAGATGGAGTACGAGGGGAGAATACATGGTAGGAGATGGTAGGTGGAAGTGAAGAGGGATATGACACAGGGGTGAGTGGCATACATGCATGCGCTAATAGATGGTGGAAGGGGAGAGAGAGATGTGACAGGCAAAGAAGAGAGACAGAGTGGGGGATAGATGGTGAAAGGAGCTATGACGTTATGTGAGAGTGGTAAGTGGTCTATATTGAAGGGGGGGTGCGAGTAGTAAGAGGGAAAGGTTGGGGGGATCCGATATAATGAGGAGGTGACATGGAAGTGGGGGGGCCACATTTAAAAAGCACCATATCAGACCCCTCCCGGTTAAAGGAATAATTCTGAGGGTGGTCTGATATGGATCCTAGATCGTAGATCTACGCACACAGATCTCAACTACCTAGATCTGTACACTTCTTAGCATGACGCGCTCGGGCCCCAAAACTTAGGATAGGTGGGATTTTGTGCGTTTTTAGCCTGCTTCTTTCCATTTTTTCCACCAAGGGGTCAATTTCTTAGGGAAAGCACCCCTCTTACAAATAAATGTGATAACATTAGGCTCCATGGGGGATGGCTTGCTCCCTGTGAGATGCCAAGAAATATTTTTCAGCTTCAGTGCCTTACTGTTGGGTTATGGAGTCACTAATTAGAACCGAAAACAAAAGAAAACAATATTTACAAAGACATGGGAGCCACTCATGGCTCAATTAAAGAACTTCTTCATAAAATGCCCATTTACAGGGCCGCTAAAAACTTTATCACCTTCCAAATTTTTCAACCTGTAAGTATTATTAGGAAATATCTCAGATAATTTGAAAGGGCCTCAAATTTATTGTTCTTGTCTTTGTCCTGCTTAGGAGCATCCCATTTTAGTACCAGATCTCCCAACTAAAAATTCTCTTTTCTCACCTTCCTATCAAAAGCCTGCTTGATCTTTTGTTGATGTTCATGTGCCTTGTCCATCACTTGCTCTCTATTCTATTGGACTTCTACTAGTTAATGAATCCTTCTGATCATATCATTAGAATATCCTTGATAATCCTGAAAGAACCTTGCTACAGGCAGGGAAAGATGAGAAGGAAAAATGGCTTTAGTCCCATAGACAAGTTGAAAAGGAGAGACGCCCAGAGACCTCTTTGTTGTCACTCTATCAGCCCACAAGGAAAATTTGAGATTTGAGTCCCATGCTTTCTGATTATCCTCTAACAGTCTTTCAATGATTTTGATGAGGCTTTTATTAGAAGACTCTTCCAGTCCATTGCCTTGGGGGTAGTATGGGGTATAATGAATCAATTTCATGTTGAAATGCTCACAGAACCGAATCAATGGTTTATCGTTGAAGGATGTAGCATTGTCAGTGACAACTCTTCTTGGATAGCCAAACCATACTATACTATCTTCCAGGAAACCAATGATCACCTTATGAGAAACACTCCTTGTGGGGATAACTTCTATCCAATTGGTAAAATAATCTATGGAAGTCAAGATCCATCTATGTTGACTACTTGAAGCAGGATAAATTTCCCCAATGAAGTCTAGGCCCCATTGCTAGAAGGGTCATGAAGCCACCACAGGTTTTAATGGAAGGGACTTCAGCTGTTTCTTTCATGTGAATTTATGGCATTTGACATAAGCTCTAACTTTTTCATAGACATCAGTGAATAGATTTGGCCAGTAGTACCCAGCCCTTATAATTTTATAGGTTGTATTCCTCTAGAAGTGATGTCCCCCAGATAGGATGTCATGGAAGTCAGAGATAGTCTTTTGTGCTTCCTGTGGTTCTAGACATCTTAAGAGAACTCCCAGGGGGTCTTTCCAATATAGGATTTGGTAAATAAGGCAATATTTTATTTCTTTGATCTTTAAATATCTTTCCTTGATTTTCCCCATTCCATCGGGAGGCCTTAACTCTTGCAAAAAAAATATAATGTCTTTGTACCAGGTACATTCTGCCAATGGAGGGTTATCCTGTGGATTTTGGTCAGAGAACTCAGCTAGTTGATTTTCCAAGCAAGTGTTGATGAAGTTTACCCCCAAATATCTGCAATTACATTCAGCCAATAACTTGGCTAAACCTTTACCTTTGATCAATTTAGTGGGCTTGATCTCCAGATCGAATTCAAGGATATTGGCAATCCACCTGCTTCTTTTTCCGTCTATGTCTGGTTGGATAAGAATTTCCTTCACAGAAGATGAAGGAACATGTGCAATGATCTTTGAGTGCAGAACATAGACTAGGATTGAGAGCTTTCACCAAGGCATAGACCTGCTTCTCCATGATTTCATATCTGATCTATGCATCTCTAAGTGCTCTATTGAAAAAGGAAATAGGTTTCTCTAGCCCTTCAACATTTTTCTTCAATAAAATAGCTACCACTGTATCAAAAGAATAAAAATTAAAAATCAGAGAATCCTTGGAATAATTAGGACTAATAAGCATAGGCACCTCAGTCAGTGCTTTCTTAATTTGGTTGAAGGATTCTCTAGTTTCAGCAGTCCACTTTACCTCATTTCCCTTCCTAAGCATGGTTGTGATATGCTTTACCAATTCAGAAAAATTGGAGACAAACCTTCTCAAAAAATTGACTTTCCCCAATAAATACTAGACCTATTTCTTATATATAGTAAGTGGAAAGGTTTGGATCACTTCCACCCTGCTCGAATAAATTATGACCCCTTGATCTGATACTATATGTCCCAACAATTTTCCTTCTTTCATAGAAAACAAATACTTTTTAGGATTTAGGGAGAGACCAAACCTTTTTCGTTTCAAGAAAACCTTTCTTGGATGGCAACAATGTTCTTCGTCTGATCTAGAAAACACACTAATGTCATCCAGATAGATGACCACAAATATATATTTTTCTCCAATGAAGGCTATATACATGGCTTACTGAAAGTTCTCCCCTGCGTTCATCAATCCAAAGGGCATCCTAGCATACATAAATGTAACCCAAGGAGTGGTGAAGGTTGTCTTTTCTCTATCTTTAGGCAAGACAAAAATATTGTTGTAGCCAGAGAAGCCATCAATCATGGACATCCTTGATGCACCAGTCACCCTCTGTAGTATATGTTCCATCTTCAGCAAGGAGAAATTCTCTTTCTTTGAGCTTCTGTTCAGGTTCCTGAAATCAACACAAAGTTTGATTTCCCCACTCTTATTTCTCACCGGTACCAAGTTGGCCACCCACTTTGAATATCTCAAAGGTACGATGATTTGGGCATCTAGAAGCTTCCTTACCTCTCTCTCCATGATAGGCATCAGCATAGGATTAATTTGTCTTAATTTCTGCCTAAATGGTTTGGCCTCTTCCTTCAGCGAGATCTTATTCTCGATGATGCCCATGTCATATGTTCTGAGGTCTTCATAGGCCCAGGCAAAGACATTAGCTAATTCCTTTAATAACTCAGCATACTTGGCCCTCTGTTGCCTTGACAGCTTGACAAACTTTGGATTCTTCTTCATGCCAATATTACACTCAGCTACCTTGGCATTCTCATTTGAATCTTCACCCTTTACTGCCACATCATTTTTGTCAAATAATATTTCCAATGGAACAAGTCCCTTTGGGATGTGATTGCTAGGAAACTAAACAATATGATGATCAACAATTTTCTTCGAAAAAACATCAACATGAGGATTTATGTCAGAATCAAGATCTTGATTGATATGCAATGCAGAAAACTCATCCACAGTTTCCATGAATCTTTTGATTTCAAGATCATCCTAAAACACTTTCCAATGCTTGACGTTGTCAGGTATGGAGGGTCTATATTTCACTTCTATATCGTACCTGATCTTGGGTGGAAAAGGAAATCTGAAATTGCTTTCTGAAACAACAAAAGAATCAGCCATTATGTTTTCCTCCCTCGGAATGAATGAAATGTTGAAAGCTAGGAAAAAACTGTCAATCAGGTCCCACACCTCATTTTTGTAACTTCTGAGCCGAGGGTGTTTGGCCTGATAAATATTTCTGATTAGTTGGACAATCAACTCAACATCTCCAAACATTGAAACCTCTTCAACCCCCATGTCTTTTGCAACCGTTAAGCCTAAAACAAGAGCTTTGTATTCTGCCACATTATTTGTAGTTTCAAACTCTAGTTTGTATGACAGGGATATGGTTTCCTGAGAAGGGGAAACAAGAACTACTCCAATGCCAACACTTTCTCTAGAAGAGGCTCCATCAAAGAACATTTTCCAAACATAGGTAATCAGAGGAGAGTCTTTGCAGGGAGTATGGGACTGCTTTCTGATGTCAAGAAGAGGCTCGGGGGCATTGGTGAATTGCAATAAGATGGCTCCCAAATCGGTATCAAGGGAAAAAATGGGATGATTGGTGGGGTCTGCCTCATCACTAATAATGTAGGCCAGCTGAGCCTCTCTATACAGTATTCTATGTTCTCCCCCAAATACTGGGATGGTAGAATATGTGAGGCCCATCTACAAGGTTTCCCCAAGTCGTCTGATCTAAGATATTGAAAATAACATGTCGAACTTGGGAGAAACATCAGCCACCACGGTGTCCATGACCATAATTTTCATGGGCAATTGGAATAAGGTCACAACTAGATCTTTGATGACCCCAATACATTGCACTCTCCTTGAATCAAAAGAATACAAGTCATAGTACTCTTTTTTGATTTCTAGTCCTAGTTCTTCCATGACAATTTTGGGCTTGAGATTATGAGAGGCCCCTGAATCCATTAAACAGTTATGCAACACCTTATCATGTATGTTAAGGGATCTATATAAGGGATGGGATGAATCATTTCTATCTTCTACCATAGGACCTAGGATGACTGTTGGCTTCTCATCTTGCAAGTTTATCGAGTTTGGGGGGAAAAGAAGAGGTTCAGGAAACAACAACTTAGACAGGGATTTCTTAAAGTCTTTGTGCTTGACCGGCTCTGAAAGGGGGACAATAATCCTAATCTTATGAATTTCATGCTCAAAGTTAAAATTGGAGGTAGGCTTCATAATCTCTCATACCTCTAGGGTAGGACCTTTGGCTATTAGTGGGAAGCTCTGTGATTTTCTCTCCTTGTTGTTGCTTTCTACATCATTGGCAATCTTTTATGCTCTAGGAGGATGATCACGGATGGAGGACTTCCCCTCTTTCTTATTAGACTCGAGGTTGTATCTATTTGGGTTGTCACTGGCCTTATTCCCCTTGATCAATTCATTTAATTCAATGTCCATGAGAGATTCCTTGTATGTTGATTGAGTTAAGTGAGGAGAAGGGGATGAATATTCAAGACAATGAATTCATGGGTCTATGTACTCTTCCTCTCCACCATTATCTGTGACAAGTTTGTTCTGAAGAGGGGTCTAGATTTTTTTATCATCCCTGTCTCTATTTCGAGGCTGTCTTTTCACAATCTGAGGAGCATTGTTATTCGGCCTCCTGAAGTTTCCTATGTTATCAACAATTTGGGGATTTTTGTATGTATTATTTCCCTCTAATTCCAACTTCTCCATTTTGTCTGAAATTTATTTTAGCAACTTGGTTACTTCATCCATTTGAGGAGGGGGAGAAGAAGAACTAGAGGTTGAGGCTTCAAATGTTCCCCTTCCTCTATCCCTGACAACCTTTATTTGTGAGTCGGTCAAATACCAATATGTTAGACTCTACTTCTAGGGATGCATCTTGCATATGAGATAAGGAGGTAGCTCTTCTCTCTCTTAATAGGAGGAAGAAGTTTGTGTCAAAATCACTAGCATAGTTAATTTTGGCAAAGGCTTTTGTAGGATTTGTCTCGATAGGCATCTTGTTGTACATTTTGTTGAATATTTTGGAGAAGTTGGAGATAGACTCTCCCTCTTTTCTCTTTAGGGACCTGAACTCAGTGATATAATACATGAAGTCTTTTTCATCCCCCCACTATCTCAAAAATATATAATCTAAAATCTCAATCCCATCGATGGATCTAGGGGTTAGGGCTCTGAACCATTTTCTAGCTTCTCCATCAAGACTGTGGACAAAAATCTTCATCCACACATCTTCATCTACTATGACATAGTTATCAACATAACTATAGAAAGCCACAAGGTGCTCCTTTGCAGTAATATCTCCCTCCCCAGTGAACTTAGGAAGCTTCTTAAGGTAGCCACTATCTAGTAGGGAATTAAGAGGTTGAGGTAAAACGAGAGGGGTGTATCTAGAAGATACTAGAGCATCAATTATATTTCTAGGAGGATTAGCACCTGCCATAGGGATGATAGGTGGAGGAGAATTAGGAGGATATGGGGTTCGAAAATGGGAGACTAGAACTAAGCCTTTGGGATGAAAGGGAAACAACAAAGGGTTTGAAGCAAAGGCTATAGGGATTGAAGGAAGAGAGGTTTCCCTTTCTGTAGTAGAAGCAATAATAGTAGGAGGGGTGGTAAATCCTGAGGTTGGAAAATTGTCTGAGGTCATGGGTCTAAACCATGGTACAACTTCAGGGGAGAAGGGAGTGACAAGGATTTCTCCCTTCAATCCAGGACCAAGAGGAGAAAGCTCAGCAGGAACACTTCTAAAATTTAAAGTTCGAGAAACTCCAACATAAGGTATAATAGCAGAATGAGAAGTAGATAGTGGAGTTTCTAGAAGAGGAGATTGAAAATTATCAGAAATACCTAGTTCAACAGCAGAAGTACCTTCTTTGAGGGCCTTTCCCTTTTTGATAATTTTCTCTGGGTCAGCTTCGGGTGTTGCTAGGGGCAGTTGTGGAGTAGACCTCGTGTGTCTGCCTCTGGAAGCCACAGCTGAAACAATGGATTCGCCAGTGAGTTCGTGTCAATGGATTCACCACCGTGGAGTCGCCAAATGCACAATAGAAATCTTTGATGTACTAGGTTCTAATGCACCTTCAGAACCAGTAAGCTTTATCATTCAATCTCAGGGAAAATGTTCAGTTTTGTCCCCAGCAATAGTGCCATAAATGTTGACACTGGAAGTCACCCCTGGATTGTTGCAGAGGTAATCCCAATACCCATCAGTTGTTTGTCACAGTGAATCAATTTAATGGTGGTCTAATGGATGCATACTGAGGATTATATTGTTTTAACTCAAAAAACTGGGCAGTTGTGCACAAATAAATGAAGTCTTGATCTAACTTTAATTAGTAAGTTGGTATAGTGGTGAACAGGTGGAAGAACATGAGAAAAATTTGGAGGTCTACTATGGACATCTGGTCTTCCAGCATCCCGAGGAGAAAAACTCATAATAAAAAATCCTCTTGGTTTAGAGTTTCAAAGAACTAAATGAAATTGTTATGACCTACAATAAAAAATACATCACAATTCGATAACAACAGCCCGATTGGATCATCCATGCTCGGGTCATTCAGTGTTGGAAGGAAAAGAAACAAGGAAAATTGATTAAAACTGGTAGTGATGTCTCTGTGATCAAACCTTCATCACAAAAACATAACCACCCTCAACTGGATCCTCAATACCCGAGTGTTATAACATAGTTGTTTATAGAGATATGAAAATAAAATAACATTCATTAAACAAGAAGTCTCAAATACAAATGCATAACTAGGAGGCCAAAGGCTTTACTAAAACTTTACAATCGGGAGCTCGACTCAACCATCGACACTAACAAAATATCAGAAAGGATTTGATATACCCAGAGTAAAACCATAGAAGTGTGCTTGAGTCTTTTCATTGAAAGCATTACGTCTACATGGTTCCTGACAGACTGTGCATGCAGTCTCTGACAGGATGTGAGATTTGGTCAAATGCAATCGTGATTCAGAACGGACCTGCAGATGACCCGACTTGCTGACAGTCATTTCTCGAGCTTTCTATTTATGGTGGAAATGATGTTCAACCTCCACCACCTGCTTCAATAATTGCTTCATCGAGATCGGGGAGGCTCAAGTCAAATCTACACCTGAGGGATGTGGCAACTTTCCCTTGGCTATCTGCTGCTTCGTTGGACCGCTACAAGGGGACCCGGTTGGTAAACATGAATAAGGTTGACGAGGCAAAGGCAGTTGGCGTGATCGGCGTGGAATCATCGAGAGAGGGATGGCCGGGTGGAAATTCGTGGTAGAGGAAAGGTGATTGGGAAAATGAGGGTGGAATAAAATGTGTGAGGTGAGGTGTAATAGAACATAGGTGAAGTGGCACGAGATCATTATGTGGAGGTGGAAGAGAGACTATGGTAGTAAGCGCAGTGGGAACAACCTGCCCAGTTGGAAGTGAGATGCAGTACGAGGGGAGAATACATGGAAAGAGATGGTAGGTGAAAGTGAAGAGGGATATGACACGAGGGTGAGTGGCAGATAGGTGTGCACTAATAGAAGGTGGAAGGGGAGTGGGAGATGTGACAGGCAGAGGAGAGAGACAGAGTGGGGGACAGATGGCGAAAGGAGCGATGGCAGTAAGTGAGGGTGGTAAGCAGTCTATCTCAAAGGGGGGGCGTGGTAAGTGGGAACGTTCATGAGGGGTCTGATTTAACGAGGAGCTGACACGACAGCTGGCGGCGGCCGCACATAAAAACCACCATATCAGACCCCCCCTCCCCCTTGGTTAAAGGCAGAATGTCGAGGGGGGTCCAATATGGATCATGCGTCGTAGTTCTAGGCTCACGGATCTCAGCAACCCAAATCTGTACGTCGCTTAGCATGACACGCCTGGGCCCCATAACTTAGGATAGGCGGGATTTGTGGGTTTTTATCCCACTTCTTTCCATTTTTTCCTCCAAGGGGTCAATTTATTAGGGAAAACACCCCCCTTACAAATAAATGTGATAACATGTCCACAATCTGATCATTGGATTCCTATTGCATGCAGTCAAGGTTGAGCTATGTTGGTGTCAACTGCTCTACTATCTCTGAGGTGTCCAATAATGGTGGGAAATATGGTCGAAGGAGAGTCACATTGAATACTGGATACAGACCAAGGAAGGGGGGAATGTTGAAATCAAAATCATTTTCACCCACAACTTTGGTGATGGTGTAAAGCCCACAACAGAGTGGGTGAAGCTTTTAATGGGGACCTCTAAGGCATTCTTTCTACAAATGAAACCAAACTTTATCGCCCACCTGAAACTTATGTGGCACCCGATGTTGATCATGGTGTTGTTTGTACTTGGAATTAGACTTTTGTAGAATATCTTGAACCTATTGGTAGATGTGTTGGATCTTATCAATCAACCGAGTGGCTTTGCCAGCTTCTGGTGGAGAAAGAGACAAGTCAGCCAAGGTGGTCGCCAGGGGTAGTGCAACATCCATGGGGCCCAATGGTTGGAATCCCAACCCCACCTGAAAGGGGTTGTGGCCATTTGAGCTATGTTGGGCTTGGTTGTAGCTATATTAGACAAAGGGAAGACTCTCATCCTATGTGAGGGGGTGTTTTGAATTGTACATGTGCAGGATATGTATGACCATCCGATTGACGACCTCAATCTGGCCATCTGTGGGGGTGGAAGGAAGTGGATTTGGTGAGCTTAGTATCCAACAATGAACAGAGTCTCGACTAGAATGAGATGAGGAACTGACTGTCACGGTCTGATATAATGGTTTGTGTTATCCCAAAATGTACCCATACTCATTCAAAGAAGAGTTTGGTAGTGGCTTCTGTTGTGATGTTCTTATTGTAGGCAGCTAGAATCACCATCCTGGAAAAGCAATCAACAACCACAAAAAGACAGTCAATTCCCCTGTTGTTGGATGGGAGGCCCAACATGTAGTCCATTGATATGGATTCCCATGGACTATTAGTAGTAGGAAGAGGGGTGTACATGCCTTGTTTCTTAGTGGTCGTTTTGGCAATAGCACAGGCGGTGCAAGGCATGATATACTTGTTGACATCCTGTCAAAGTTTCGGCCAGTAGAAATTTTTTTGCAACACTGCCACTATCTTTTCAATGCCAAAGTGTCCTTCCACCTGACTGTACTAAGCTTCCCAAATCAGCTTCGCGTGCTCACTTAATGAAACTCATAGATGGCCTAGATGACACAACAACCCATCCTGAAGATGGAAATTAGCAACCATTGAGTTGGCACCCAACATTTGGTAGGTGGTGTAGAAGTCAGGGTCTATCTCATAGAGGTGGGGCCATCCGAAGGTCTTGTGACCACAAGAGTCTAGCACCATGGTGAGTTTCGCGACTAGAGGTCGGTTGAGGCAATCAACAACTCAGTTGGTACTTCTTGTTTTATACTTGATGTTGAGGTGGAACTGTTGTAAGTATGTTGACCACTTCTGATGGCGTTCATTCTATAATTTGCCTTGGGTCTGCATGAAATGTAGTGGCTTGTGATCAGTGTGGATGATTGTATCCTTCCCAAGAATGTAATGTATCCATTGGAAATAGGCTTGCACAAAGGAGTACATTTATTTGTCGTAAGTAGGGTACTTACAGACAACATATCATAGTGTCTCACTATGATATGCCATGGGGTGGTTGTGTTGAGTGAGAACAACGCCCACAACATAGTATGAAGCATTTGTCTCGATCTCAAACGGATGTTGCAGGTCCGGTAATGAAAGTATTGAGGATGAGCATAAATGCTTCTTCAAGTCATCGAAGGCTTGTTGTTGGGACAAGCCCCACACAAATGTTTCCTTATCGCTACCTCTAGTTACTTGGTTGAGGGCCCATGTGATATGAGAGAATCCCAACATGAACCTGCGATAGAAATTGGCAAGGCCTAAGAAGCTCCAAAGTTTAGTGAGTGTGGTTGGGGCTGGCCAGTCAGGGATGACCTGGATCTTGGTTGGATCCACATGCACACCATGTTGATCAAATATGTAGCCTAATTAATGGACCTTGTCCATGCAGAAGGATCATTTTTCCAAGTTTGTATATAGTTTTTGCTACCACAGGCTGTGCAGAACCTGTTGAATATGTTGCAAGTGTTCCGTCGAACTCTTGTTGTAGATGAGGATGTCATCCAGATACACCACTACAAAATTATTGGTGAAAGGTCATAGGATATCATCCATCATCCTTATAAAAGTTATTGGAGCATTTTTCAAACCAAAGGGCATGACCAACCATTCAAAAAGACCTTCTTTTGACTTGAAGGCATTCTTCAATACATATGTCTATTCTATTGGTAACTAGTGGTAGCTAGACTTCAGATCAATCTTACTGAAGTATCTGTCCCCTGTGAGATGATCAAGGAGGTCGTCGATTCAGGGAATCAAGTACCGCTTTTAGACTGTGATTTTATTCAGGGCTCAAGAATCAATGTAGAGTCTCCAGGTCCCGTCTTTCTTCTGCACCAACATGATTGGCCTCCCACAAGGCGATGAGATGGGATGGATGTGCCCCTTGTGGAAAATTTCTTGGATCTGCCTCTTGATCTCCTTGTTTTCTAACAAAGAGCAGTGGTAGAGTGTCCCATTGGGTAGCAATGCGCCTAGTGTCAGATCAATGGGATTCTTGAACTGGCAGTGCAGAGGTATTCTGGTAGGAGAGGAGAAGATATCTGAGTATTCTTCCACAACCTTATCCACTTTCTTATGTTGTGTGGAGAGATCGATCGCAAAGGCCCTAGATGTGGCTGTGATATTTTGCTCACTCTGAGAGTGAATAATGAAGAAGACACATTTCTCGATCTGAGATACGACCTTCCTGCATTGCTTGGAAGCGATCAAGGAAATAGCACTAGGAGGGACTGCCTTGGGTATCCTATACAATTTCCTATTCAAAGTAATAATAACACTACGAGGCCTAGACTCATATACAACATGATGTTTCCATAAATAAAGTTGGCCCAAAAGAATATTACAAACTTTGAGAGGAGAAACATCACACAATACCTCGTCTTTGAAGGGATTGATTCCATACGATAGTTGGTACTGTTGACTGACGTGGAGATCACTTCCTTGGCAGAGCCATCCAATTGTTTAGGGTTGTGGGTGTGTTGGCAGCCAACCCATTTTTTTTATATTGCTCTCAAAAAGCTGCCTACACCCCTTGTCGTATTATGACAAATCATTGTCGCATTGTGCTTTTAGACATTAGTCTCATTTCTGCGACAATTACAATTCAATTTCGTTTCAGTTTTCACAACTGTAAGTGTGAAAACACCTCATTCGTTGCTTTGATTGTCGTCGTTTATGGTTTATTTGTTGAAAGATACTTGATCACTGGTTTATCGCGTGACTGCTAAAGGTTTTATCAAACTTATGTTCTTGAGAATTATCTTATCTTGATTGCGCATTTGGATATATTTCACTGTTAAAACCTTTGGGCATAAAAGTTATTGGTCTTGTTCTTATCTTATGAAAATTATAATGGATTTGGTCTTATTGCTTTTATCCTTATTATGGATTTTTCACTCAGTTATTATATAAAAAGCTTTGGATCATATTGTTCTCAAAATATTGGAATGCAAACGTTATAATGTGCACCAAACACATGGGCAAGTTTATAAGGCGTAATGAAAATGGTTTGAAAGCGCATTGATCAATCACTTTGAACTTTACAAATCGATGCTT
>JZKD02S1920474.1:336042-348896 GCA_000966675.3 Picea glauca | reverse complement strand
TTAGCTCAGATCACTTTCTCTTTGGTTTCCTTACGAGACCTCAGAGCGGCCAACGGAGCCGTTAAACTCGTCAGGGTGGTCCATACCAAACGGCTTGGATTATTTAGACAACCCCAGACCGGTTCCACTCTTCCAGTTGACGGATGGACTGTTTCGCCCGTCAACAGGGTGTAGCGTTGTCAGCAAGGCGAGTCGCTTGATGAACTCTGCTAAGATGATTTTAATATGGCTATCGATTTCAACGATGAAGTGCAGCGGGGTGCCTTTTACCCACATTTGTGAATGGAAGAGGTGTTTTCCTTCTTTTGGCTCATCTAGTTCACCAGGCTAGAGCTTGGTTGTAGCAAAAGCAGCCCTGGGTTCCACGTCAATGATTTGTCTTCCCCTTTCAGGTTCTGAATCAGATTCAGAACCCACATATGATTCAGAGGCTTTCACTTCGTCCACTAGCGACTGCTTTGAGCGACAGTCAGTAGTATTATGCCAAGCGATCTTATGGAAGTCGCACCACTTCCCAGTATCTTTCATTGTGTTTTTGATATCCCTCTTTGCTTGTATCTTGGGATGGTTTCCTGATTTTATCCTTACTTTCTTTTTCCTTTGTTCTATGGGTTGGGGTCGCCCTTTCCTAGCTTTTTCTGTGAGGGGTTCCCAGGCCCAAATTGTCACATCTTTTGTTTGATATTCTGCTCGATTTTCATAGAATATCAGTAGGTTTCACCCAAGGATGTGATGTACAGAAATTCCATTTCAGTCTAGATGTATCTATGCAAAGCACTATGATACTTGCACACCAGATGTCGCTCTGAATCTTTGATACCCATCTTGGTGCGCAAGGTATGGAAGATATATGTGAACTCTGGCACTAGATTGGTCTCTTTCTTGCCACAATGTGGTCCATTTGGTATACAAGTCATCATAACTTCTGACATGGTAGTATTTTTCCTTAATAGCATCCCTGAAGGATTCCTAGGTGGTCTTGATTGTAAATAATGAGGGTTCCTATGTTTCCTTTTTCTCACAGAAAGTTTCCCACCAATCTTTGACATGCAGAACGACTTTGAGGAGTGAAAAAGTAATATTTTCTCTATTCAAAAAGTTATGGACAAAAAAATACACTTCTACTAGATTCAACCACTTGTTTACAACATTTGTGTCTATCGGACCATAAAATATAGGAATATCGAATTTGGTTTGTACCTTGAAGGGGGCGACGCCTATGCTTGAGAAAGATGTGTCACCTATTGGTAGTTGCCTAAGGATTTACACAAAACTATCCATCATCTCGTTCCTCTGTTGCATGAGGGATTCCTCAAGAAACAATTTGAAAGGATCTCTTGTCTCGTCATATTTATTTTCTCCTGCCATGAGAGGTCTCTTGGGCATGTGAGATATTTTTTCCTCAATAGAAACAAGCTCGAGACCCAATTCTTTGTACCCTGACCTCGTTGGAGACATGCATTAAGATGACAATGAGTAGAACGATCTGATACCACTGATCCATATTTTATGTGAAAAACGAAATGAATACAGATTATTAAGATATGCTTAAAAAAAAATAACATAGATACAATAAAACCGGTTTTCTATTCAATAAGGAAATAAGTTGAAACTGTAAAATGCAGTGGAAAACAAGCTTGTTCGAATGGTGGCGGCTTATCTCTGAGAAGAGATGTGACAGTTGTGCTCATTCGCAAGAATGTGATTACAATGAGGCTCTGAAGGCCTTTTACAATAAAAAGGAATGTCAAAAACCCTAGACATCCAAAAACCTAACCCTAGGAGATGAAGCGCTAAAAGTCATGTGGGCCCCATTTGGGTAAGTTAGTACATCAACTTTCTGGGATCGTAACTTTTTCATAAGATATTCGTTTTAGGCGCACGATGGCCTGTTGGAAAGGTCTAACCGAGAAGAACAATTTTCAAATGGCCTAGGTCAGTTCCTTTGGCAGTCACATGAGCCCCAAATCCCCAAAAAATCCTAGTTTAGGGTCTCAAAATGGCCCCGAAAGTTTGGAACCTGAAAAAATGTCAAAAAGCTGCTAAGGTAGAAAACCATTTTTCGATCTAGTGGAATAGGTGGGTGGCCACCAATATGCACCCGGATCAGATCACAACCATTGAATCAAGGAATCTATAGATCATTAGATCGAGATTCAAGTAAGCATGAACCATCCGATCTTATAGGAGTCTCAGGTGAAATATCATCCATTAGTCAGGCTCATCTGGCGTTGACCACTTCAAGAAGTTTAACACCAGGAGAATCAAACCATTTTAAGAATTGCTATAACCCGAATTCCCGGAGTGTCGAAGTCTCGAATTCCCTTCAACCGTTAGATCGAGGGAAGGACTTCAGGAGTAATGTTGACTGCTGGATCAAAAGAAGAATTTGGGAACAATGCTAGCCGTTAGATCAAAAGTACAAGGATAGATAATTTTTGGGACTTTGGAACTTCGCCACTTCGACGATTACTGGAGACTAGGAAAATCTATGAAGTGTAGAAGCCGCGAAATGTCGAAGCCACGAAGTGAAAAGCTACAACCGTGAGATTCTCCAGGTCGTTAGATCTGGAGTGGATGGATGTGGACCATCTGTTTGGTGAATGATGTATCTTATGCTACATGGTAGGGGTACCATGTGGGAACACGTGTCACTTAGATTTAGTACATTTTTTACCCTAACCTGTTCATTTTTAGTGACACATGGCACACATGCTATGGGTCCACGTCACCATAGGTGACATCAACGTGCCATGTCATCTTCAGGAGTATGACCTCTGTGGGTGTCCAACATCTCTACCAAGGAAAGTCTCAAAGAATGAATTCATGCAATCCATCGATCTAAGATCCCTTTTGAACCTTTCTCAATCGTTAGATCAAGCAGTGGAAGGATGGTGTAAGCACTTCAACAGATATCACTCTGGGAAAGTGGAATGAATCGAGAGTTAAAATGTCCCAGATTCCATGAGTTTCGAAGTCTCGAACTAATTAAGGATCATACATCCCAAGTCTTGATTAAGTCCTAGCCATCAGATTAAGCTAGTGGAATGATAGCGTAAGAGGATGGGTTAACTTACAGTAAGAGGTCATCTTCACTTTATGATCGCTTTGGTAGGTATAATCCAGAGAATTTGAACAACTCACGAGGGGAAATGTCTCAGAGTAAAAATTTCACACAATCTGTTGATCTAAGAACCTACAGCATTCATCGTGACCATCCGATTAAACAATGGAAGGATAGGGTAAGTGCTTTGGCGGGTAAAACTTTGGGGAAGTTGAACGACTTGAGAATTGTAATGTCCCGAAGTCCTAGAGCACTGAAGTCATAAACTAATTAGGGACCATCCATCCCATTTCTTAATTAATTCATCATCATTTATCTCGTTGAAGCCTCCATATGGGGTGGGACCATCCAGTCAATGGGAGATTAAATCTCGACTGTCCAATCTGCTAGTGGAGTTAATAGAAGGTTTCAGTGAATTTTACTCTGAGACAAGTTGGAAGATTGAAAAGGGTGAATATTCAAAGGATGAGGTTCGGAGGACTTGGTCCCAACATCGGTCTCATGATAAGGTAAATGGGTTTATTAGAGGCGCAAAGGGCCTAGAAGTAACCAATCCCTCAGAAATTGTGTTCAAACACGGTCCTATGTAGAAGAATAAAGAGAAAGGCTCTAAAGAGTGACTGAGTTTGTGGTTTCAATCTGTGGTCACATGGAAATTGGTTTGAAGGAAGGGCTTGTACAAAATTCTAATTTTGTACCAGTTAAAGAAGTTGTGGAATATTTCGACAAGATCCTATTGCAAAACAAAAGAAAAGGGGTTGAAAGTGACTTTTTAGAAAGCCATAACTTTCAGCTCAGCTATCAGATTGGGGAAAGAGTACAATCATTACAAATATGATTCAGAGGAGCATAACATCAAATTGTTATAATTTGGAGAATGATGATACAATTATTCATGAATTAATAAAAAATAATACATGTAGCATTAATTGGCAGATTTCTATAATATGTATAATTCTAACAAAGATGGTTGCTTGTAGATTTGGAAGGATTAGAGATTTAATTGCATCAATTCCAGACTAGGATCAGATATCATAGTCATGGAAGCATGACAGATCTTATATAATTTGGTTTAGGAAACAAAGAACTACATGGAAAGTAATGAAAAGTAGATAAAGAACTCAAGAATAGTGGAACAAAATTATTAGGCAACAACTACAGGATTTGAATGAATTGCAAATACAAAAGCAAGAATCCTCACATAAGACATGAATCTAGCATGTGAATAATGTCAATAATCGGCATAGGAAGGAAAAATATGATTGGCTATCCTTGAAGGAAGAGATGTGTAGACAGTTGCAAAGCTTAAGTGTGCAAAAAGTAGTCTAATGGACAACTAGGAGTAATAGTATTTGATTCAATAATGTTGTGGAATGTTTGAGCTACTTCATTCCAAGCTATTGGAATGTTTCATAAAGGTTATGTTGGATATGAATACCCAAAAGGAGTTGCTTCAAATTCACTACATTGGTTGGATTGCAGAACGACCAAGGGAAACTTGGATGGAAATTATTCAAACCAGTGAACAATAGTGCATATGAGAAGAATGGGACCACACAAGGAAACAAGGATCTGAAGGAATTCAAGGAAAAACAGCTACAACATAAATAAATAAATAAATAATTGAATTGAAACATAAATCCACTAGAGTGCATGAGGCATACAATGAAGTTAAAATTCATATGCATTAGTAGGCATGCTGGCAGTGAATGCTTGGTGCATATAGATGTGTAATTGTGCATATGAACATGCTTGGATATGCATATAACATGCTTGTGAAATTAGAATAGTATGTTATTATGAAATAATGATGTTATGGAAATTGAGTACGACTAATGATGGATTATGTATTCAAGAAAAATGATATAGCATGGTTAAAGAGGTGGATGCTACTATCGTTTCTTATGAATCCATCTATGTGAAGACCCATGAGGGTGGTAGGAATGGTGATCAAAACGATGAAGAAGGAGGTATGTGAGCTTCTACAAATACCAGTTGATCAGGTAGCATCAAGTAGGTTGATAACAACCATCCAAGTATGCATTTGTTGAATAGATGTTGAAGGTAATTGAGGTAATAATTCCCTCAGTTAATTTTTCAATATTTAAATTAATATGTAATGGCCAAAGGCCTAGAGTATGTAGTTGTTATTGATGCTAGAATGCATTTAGATAGATTTTCAATTTTATATGGTGTTATGATTGGTTACAGGATCATAACCGACTTAATTAAGGAGGCATGTTCCTTCTAGAACAATAAATATCCATAGAGATAATTGTGTGTGAGACCATGAGATGGTTGGTTATGGAAGGGATATAGCATTATGTGAGTTCTCAATGGTATCTATTGTATAGATGATGTTTGGACTCCAATCTCTTTGTCGGCACTGAAGAACACTTAAGAATTGTATTCTTGGTGTTGTGTTTGGGTTGAAAAGGAAGGTATCCAAATAATCAGGAAAGCAATATGAAGTTTGTGGATGATGTGTTGAAGTGTTGGCCAAACCTTCCAAATCACTTTGGTGAATGCCTGACATAGTTATGTGGTATTATGTAGTCAATGCATGAATGCATTGTGTAGTTGTGACCATGGGTATTGGCACATCGATTTTTATTTTATTTAGTAAATAATTGTTGCATTATTAAAAACATGTGGTGCTGAAAATACATAATGATGGATAGTTGCATTATATTTAATATGAATACTAGTTGAAGGTGAGTGGACTGTTGTTTGTTACAATTCTGATATCACTTTTTGGAACTATTAAAAATGTTACAAGTGGTATTACAAGAATTATTGAATTCATTTGGTGAATGCATGTATATATTATATAACATAGAAATGATTATGCTAATAGCTGAAATGATGTGAGTATTGCTAACTCATGAAGTTGAAAACACTTCAGGAACTATTAGATATTGCAACAAGAGAGTTGCAGGTTAAAGTAGCTACATATTGATAAATTACAGAAAATGTTTGTTTGGGGGACAAAGTAATAAAAATATTTCTAGATAGAAGAAAGAAGAGATGGGCTTATAATACATTTGTATGTAATGATGGGTTCATTCCATTGAATATTTGAATTCCATTTAATGTCAAGAATTGATGGAAGTAATTGAATTGTAGTAGCAAACAATTATGAGATCGCGTGTTTCAATGAATATATATATATATATATATATATATATATATATATATATATATGTCTTGTACACGAGATATTGGCAGTTTGTTTGGATGAGTGTAAATTGAGGAAATTGCAGGTAGAATGGTCTTGGATATGGTAGGGATGTAAGCACATAAGAAAAATTGATATCTACAGTTGTAGAGCCAAACATTATGAGAAGAAAATTCATGCCTCATAATTTTATTTCTTGTATAGAAACAGATTTGAGAAATTAAAAATTCTTATAATATGCTAACAATTGGTTTGGTTGATTGAAGGTTGAGAAAATTACAAGAATAATGATATTGGTTATGGAATTGATATAAGCCATAAAAAAGATGGATGCCTGCAGATGCAAGAGCCAAACAAATTATGATTTGGAAGCTCATGCTTGGAAAATATGTTTTCCTATATAAAACATAATTGAAATTTATGATTGAAATTGTTATAACAATATATCATGATGACTGTATTTTTATAATACAAATGAGATGCTAGCTATTGAAGTTGGAAGCTCCAAAAAAAAATAACACCTAAAGGAAATTGAACTCAAGTATGAAGGCATGGAATGAAGAAAGTCCAGTGGACTTGTTGCAACTAGATTTCTTGAAGCCGCAACTTTGAAACTTCATGACCGAGTGAATTGGAGCCCTGGAGAGAAGTGGAACAACATGAAGGACTATAGGGCAGAGAACAAGGTTCATTTCTTTGGGTTTTGCGGGCTGAGAGGGAAGGATATATTGATGGATGGAACTCCTTCCAAAAATATGAATTTTGAAGATCATTATACATGTTTTGGGTTGGAATGCCTATGTATACATGTTTAATTTTAGGCCAAAGTGCCTATGTATATAAGAGTTGGTTGGACTACCTATGTGGATTAAGGCCAGAGGTCCTAGATTTGTAATTTTAATAACATTCAAATAGTGTTGTGCACTGAGGACGGTGCCAAAATAAGGGGAGGGGGATGTAACACCCCAGTTTTAACCCTTATGAACTATAATGTATTATGTAATTGTGACTTAGGCTAGTGAGTCGGTAAAGTTGAAAAGGGTTTAGAGTGTCTAGGAAATGTAATACTCCATATACATTAATAAAATACACCATTGGCTACAAGACATACAAGGATAGAAGATATAGGGGGCTATAATTCCACGAGAGAGGGGCCTTAAGCAGATAAGTCTTTTTATTATATTTTATTTACCCATAATTGATTTTATGGAAAAAAGGGGTTACGTGAGCTTCTTGGAAGGAAGGCCATGTGGTTCTTGTTTTCATGTAATTATATAAACATCCCATGGGGGTTGTTTTGGGGTTTGTTTTGGGGGTTCTTCTTCTTCTTCTTCTTCTTCGCACACCCACTCATTGTTTTGGGTTCACTTGTTCTTATTCATTCATTGTTACACCCTCCTAACTCTTGTTGAATTCATGTGCTCTAAGGGGGATCATGGAAACAAATGGTTGGAGGAGGAGATCCATTGCTATATGGTTGTAATAAATTATTGATCATTCCAGGAGGGAATGGATTCCTTTTTGGATGATATTGATGGAAGTTCGGAAAGAACTGTCCACATCTGAGAATCCTTGGAGTTTCTAGTAGGGATATTTCTTAACCAATAGCATTGGAGCTTTAGAGAGAAATGGAATAGCTTGAGGGACTGCATGGCAGAGAAAGGTGTTATTTTCTTTGGGTTATGCAGGCTGAGGGGGAAAGAGAGTTAGAAATTTGGATTTTTTTTGTGGTTGGGAAACCTGAGAGCTAGTTATCCAACTGTTGTGTGTTTTAGATTTTTCCTAGGACCAATCCTTATGGAGTCATAGCTTTGAATTGGGGGTGACCTTCTATTGAGAGTAAAATAACAACAGTTTCTATGGTTAGGAGGAACATTTATGGTCTGCAACGAGTTGGTGAATGTTTACTTGCAAAGATAAGTGCTCTCTGTGTTTTCTGTATAATTTATATTCCGTTGTGTATTTAACTATCTCTGTGATATGTATTTGTAACATGCATGTATGTTGGTTATTTATTATGCTTGGCACGTTGTTTATTTATTTTATGTTGTAGGATGGGTCTTGATTAATGCATGTGGGTATTTCATGCTTGATTTTAGATTAAATGTTATTAGAATTTGAGACATGTTCATAAGCGAGTTTTTGGAGTAGCGTGGTCATCTTGTGGGTGAATGGGTACATTACAGATTGGTACGTGATCATCCTGTGGGTGGTTGGGTATGTTACACCCAAAGACACATGCAATTACTGTGCAAGATGGTAGCAGTCATCAATATCAAAAATCTAAAGAAAAATACAAAAGGAAAGCACATGCAAATCCAAAGAAGGAAGGGTACTCAAAACCCTTCAATAATGCTTCTGAATCCAAAGGTGGAAAGGGACATAAATGGGAGAAATGCACTTACTTCCATAAACGATTCCATACATAATACACATGTATGCAGAAACATATATATCTAATGGCCCAAACACTTCAGCAAAACAACCTTGGAGATCGCACCCCCAAGGGTGCTAAGAAAAGGAAGCTAGAATATCAGAATCCCAAGAAAGGAAATTATAGCCATTCTTGGATTTCCATCAACTCCTCTCCCAATGCTTGGATCATAGATTTAGGTGCATCACACCACATGGATACCAAAAAATAAGTTTATTCTTCATTGGATGCATGAAAAGGTCCTCCTATTCTGATGGGGGACAAATCTCCAGTCGAGGTCACCGAAAAAGGAAGAATTGAACTCACAAATGGAAGCTTTGAGAATGTGCTACACGTTCCCAATTTTTTTTGTCAATCTTCTCTCTATGTATCAGATGAAAAAATCAGGCACCGGAAATAGATTCATATTCACACCTGATGCAGTGGATATATATGACATGAAAACCAATTCCAAGGTTGCTATCAGTGAGGTAAATCATCAATCTAGACTCTACACATTTTCTGAATTTATTGAACCAAATTCTTCATTACTTCTTACCCATGGTGATGAAATCACTAGGATATGGAACGAAAGGTTTGGGAATTTAAATTTCATATATATGCAACAAATTAGCAAGCAGGGAATGGTTGATGGTCTATCTGACATCCATTTCTCTAAAGTAATTTGTGAGGGACGTGTACTTGGAAAACAACCTCAATAGAAATTCGACAAACGAAAGACTCATAAGGCTTCCTTTCCTTTATATCTGATCCATAGTGACCTCATGGGCCCTTTTTCGAATCCATCAATCAGTAAAGAAAGGTACGTGCTCTTTTTTGTTGATTATTTCTCATGCTTCACATGGATTTTCTTTCTCAGGCAAAAATTAGAGGTCTTTCAACACCTCAAAGATTTCAAATCCCTTGTTGAGACACAATGAGGAAAGAAAATCAAAATTCTTCGAAAATATAATGGGGCAGAGTATGTCAACCATGAGATGCATAATATTTTTCATGAGGCTATGATTCAATTGCAGCACATGATTCCCTATATTATGTAGCAAAACAGAGTTGTTCAGCGGAAAAATAGATCTCTAAAAGAGATGGCATCTTGCATGCTACATGGAAAATCACTTCCACAAATATTATAGGCTAAGAACTTAATTGTGAAACCTACATCAAAAATAGATCTCCCCATAGATTTTTCAAGGATAAGACCCCCTAAGAGGCTTAGAGCAGCCTCAAACCGGACGTGACCCACTTCCATATTTTTGGTTAACGTGCATGGGCCATGATTCCCTTTGAGTTAGTGCAGTTAGATGTAGAGTTAGTGCATGCAGATGCAGATGCAGAGCCATATAAGAGGCGCAAGTGGGCCAATACTACTCTTCAGGATGCAGGAGATCTTGTTGGGGATCCAGCTGATACTAGGAGAACCTGATCTAATTTCGATTAGCCTCCTATTTCACTCACTGCCACTGAACCAATGCCACCCTTTTGGGAATATTCCATGTAGGAGGATTACAAATCCTGTTGGAAAATATTTAACAAACAATTAACAACAACGAATGCTTGTCATTGATGGCAACAGTGAAGATGACAGGCAAACAGAAGACAAGTTCAAAGAGGTGAATGATCGAAAGCAGTGAATGATCGAAGGCAGCGAATGAGCGAAAGGTTGAAGAAGAATATCTGATCGTTGAAGAGGGAGACATATCTCAGTCGTCAGATCTGAGTGCAGGGTCCGACCATCGTTGGATCAAGGATAAACTGCACGCTCTTTAAAATACAAGGAGAAGCGAGTGTAATCGCGATTTGAGAAATCACGATGCAATCTGAGCCATCAGATCAAGCTTTGATCTGGACCGTTGATTCCAGTCAATGGAGAGGCATTGGGGATCGAGATTTGGACATGACAAGGATTATTGACATCAGGAATCCCAATTTCGCGATTCAATCGCAGCCATTGAATCGAGAATGAATCTGGACCATTGATTTAACTCCTTATCGGAGTTTCGTAGATCGGGACTTGAAGGTGTCGAGAACTCATACGGAGAAGTGGAGAAATCATGAGAATATCTAGGCCGTAGGATCTGGGGGAAGTACGAAGGACCAATAGCCGTTAGATATGGTGAATCTGCAAGGGAGATATGACAGTTGTGGTCTGTTGGATCAAGAGGATGCGTGGAAAAATATCAGAGCACCACAAAGACTCCATTTCAGAGTTTCGTAGGTCAGGAAATTCAAAGGAAAGAGGCTCAAACTCGCAATATGCGAATTCATGAAAAGATCTTAGCCGTCAGATCAAGGTTTGATATTGACCATTGATCTGACTCCATCTTGGAGTCTTCACTATCGTGACTTGGAGTGATGAGACCCTTCATCACAGGAACTGTGAGATGCAAATTCACGAAGAGATCTGGACCATCAATACACCAAGATTCTAGACCGTTGATCTAGTTCCATCTTGGAGCTTCGCCTATCGCGACTTGGAGTGACGAGAACCTCCATCTAAGGAACAATGAGATGCGAGATCACGAAAATATCAGGATCGTCGGATCACCAAGAAAGTGGATCATTGATCTGAGCTCCATCTCGGAGCTTCGCCTACAACACAGAATTGTCGAATGTCAAAATGCCGAAATGAATGCAAGATCCCATGGAATCAATCCAACGGTGCAGGTGAATTTGAACAAGATAGGAGGGTTACTATTCTTTCTCACAGATTAACTCCTGAGTTTGGAATCTGTTAGAAAAATGGACTCATGATTACAAATCAATTAACGTTTCAGTTGGCATTTCAGTTGCTTAGACAGTTGTCGACATTTTGCCTAAGGAGTTGGGAAGTTGAATCGTTGTGTTCGTGTGTATAAAAGAAGATGAAATAGACTTTGTTGGGTTGGTCATTCTGTAAGTGAGAAAGAATGAAACTGTAAGAATAGAGACGAAGAGGATGCGCAGGAGGAGATTGAGAATATGTGAAGGGTGAGATGAAATGCAGAGCGTAATAACAAAGAGTTGAAGAAGAGCAAAATGAGAGCACAAGTTGATGCAGAGCATACCTGCTGAACAGACAGAGGAAGAGTAGAGCTACAGAACAGTGTGTAGAAGACCAGATTTACAGAACAAAGAAAGATTGGTAAGACCTGTTTTATCTGTAAAGTGAATGTTTATTTATCCATTTATATTTTAGGGAGGTTGGGAGGTTCTTGGGAGGACTGTTGTCCTCAGAAGTTCAAGTGGAATCTTGAACACAGGAAGTTGTAGCTTCCATCTGGTTGCAGCCAGAGAAACCAGGGTGGCAGGGAGGTGCAAGGGAGAACTAGTGTTCTTTGTTATGCAGGTTGGAGCCTGTGTAACTGGAAGTTGGTGCTTCCATCTAGTTGGTGCTGGAATATTCAGGGAGTTGGTGCTTCCTTCTAGTGGGTTCTAGAGAAACCAGAGAGTTGGTGCTCTCAAACAAGTTGTAGCTTGTAAAACAGAGGTAGCAGCCTCACATTAAGTTGGTGCTTAATTGTAAATGATGTACAGAACTGAAAAAGACTGCCTATCATTTCGAAGAAGAAGAGGTTTTCTCCCTTTATGGGTTTCCTCGTGAAAATATGTCTCTGTGTGTACTTTATGTGCGACTGATAGTCTTTAATTTTATTGTCCATATGTTGTATATTGTTGATGATCACTTGAAGGAAGATTAATAATATTTTAAAAGGTATAAAATTGTTTAAGCTCATAAACAATTGATTCACCCCCCCGCCCTCTCAGTTGTTTTAGTATTTCCAACAATTGGTATCAGAGCCGGTTCCTTTTATTTAAAGGTAGATCTATAAGATTAAACATGACAAGTCATGAAGGGACTTCGGCCTCTAAGCCCCCTCTGTTTGATGGAACAAATTTTGCCTTATGGAAGATTAGAATGAGAACATACTTAATGTCCTTGGGTGTTGATGTTTGGG
Organism: Picea glauca; assembly: GCA_000966675.3. Classification (NCBI taxonomy): domain Eukaryota; kingdom Viridiplantae; phylum Streptophyta; class Pinopsida; order Pinales; family Pinaceae; genus Picea; species Picea glauca. Next base: position 336,288 of record JZKD02S1920474.1, on the reverse strand, counting down.
ATGTAGTAGAGACTGGATATACAAAGCCTGTTGTGCTAGCCAACAAGGATGATAAGTTAGAGTTTAGTTTTAACACTAAGGGGATGAATGCTATCTTGAATGGACTTGCTGAAGCTGAGTTTGTAAAGGTCATGCATCTTGATACTTCCAAAGCAATGTGGGATAAACTTATTAACAGTTATGAAGGAAATGAGAAAGTAAAAGAGGCCAAACTTCAAACATACAGATTGAAATTTGAACAACTAA
>JZKD02S1920474.1:302912-325235 GCA_000966675.3 Picea glauca | reverse complement strand
CTTGCCTCTTATTTATACTCTCCAAGTAGCTTCCTTAAAAACATCTTCTAGGTCACTTGGCCCCACTTTCCTTATTTTAGGGTTAACCCACTTCTAATTTATCCATTCAATTTATTATTGAAATAATTTATTTTGTATTCACTTTTAATTATAATACACTCATTACTTCACTTTATTATTTACCTTTTAAAATATCTTAAACTACTTTGACTAGTTTGACCTTTTGGGGTTTCTAGATGACATATGAGGGTCCTCCAACTTTTTTAAGGACATAACTCTCAAACCATGAGGAGTTATGTGATGTTCCACATGCCACCAGAAATGGAATGACATGTACTATCCATATAGAATAGTATTATCTGAAAATATATCATAGCTCATACCGGTATCTATCAAACAAACTTGGGTCCATTACCCAAACTTGGGGTCTCCAACTTCTCATGGCCATAACTCTCTAACCGTGAGGATTTATGTGACGTTCAACATACCACTGGAAATGGAATGACAAGAAATATCCATCTAGGATCTCATTGTTCCACAATTAATCATGGGTTCTCTTACTCCGTAAAGCATCTTCCCGTGAGGGATTTCACCATAAGGGGACCACTTTGGAGTTCATCCATCTTTACTTCTTATCAACCATGACAAGAAAATAATGAGTCATCATTACATCAAACAATCTTGGGTCCATTGCCCAAACCTTTGTGTTGCATGGATTTGTTCAAGTGTTAACATCAATGACAACCAACCTTAATCAACAATCTCCCCCTTTGGCATTGATGACAACACTCTGATGCAATACTGAAATCATATCACTCATGCTCCCCTTGGAACCATGCCTCTGTCCTATGTATCTGATAAATTTTTCTCTATCCTCTACATCTGATAAATCTTCCCCCTATGGAACCATGCCTCTGTCCTCTGTATCTGATAATTCTCTCCCCCTTTTTCATCAATGGCAAAGGTATCTTTCCATCTGGTGTTGCTCCCCCTGACTGAACTGTCCTCTTATGGTGCTTTCTCATGCACATCTAATACATATAAGATAATCATTCAAAAAGAATTCATTTTGGAGTAGAAATGAATTCATTTTGGAGTAGAAAAAGAATTCATTTTGGAGTAGAAAAAGAATTCATTTCGGAGGAGATATTCAAAGGCTTCCCGTGGAAGTGGTTTTGTAAAAGTGTCTGCCACTTGTTATTTTGTGCCCACATACTCAACTTTGATGTTCTTTTATACAACTTGTTCCCGTAGAAAGTGATACTTGATTGGAATGTGCTTCGTCTTGGAGTGCATCACTGGTTTTTTGAGATATTGATGACACTTGTATTATCACAATATATTGGAATGGGCTCATCATACTCAACCTGTATATCTTTCAAAGTTTGTTTCATCCAAAGAACCTGTGTACAACATGTTGTTGCTGCAATATAGTCTGCATCGGTTGTAGATAGAGATATTGATGATTGTTTCTTGCTTAGCCATGATACCAAACACTCACCTAAGTAGAATGTTGCTCCATTGGTGCTTCGTCGGTCATCAATACAACCTACCTAATCTGCATCTATGTAGGCAATAAGTGATAGATCTTTTCCTTTTAGATACCATAATCCAAACTCTTATGTTCCTTTGAGATATCTGAAAATACTCTTTACTGCTAATACATGTGATTCATTTTGTGCTTCTTGAAATCATGCCACTTGTCCAACTTCTTACATTACATATGGTCTGGATGTTGTCACATATAGTAGGCTGCCAATCATTGACCTGTATTGCCTCTGATCTGTAGACTTCGAATCATCATCTTTGCTCAACTTACAACTAGTTTGCATGGGAGTGATAACTGGTTTGAAATCTTCAATTCCGAACCTCTTTAGCATTTCTTTGATATACTTGGTTTGAGAAATAAAAACTCCTTGGTTTCTTTGACGTATCTGAAGTCCTATAAAGAAGGATAGTTCTCCAAGTAACAACATTTCAAATTCATTATGCATGTCTTTTGCAAATTTCTGGCTTAACCTATCATCATCACTACCAAAAATAATATCATCAACATAAACTTCAATTAATAAAATATTACCTCGACTTACCTTGATGTAGAGGTTGTTGTCTACACTTCCTTTTCTAAACCTTGCCCGCTACAGATACCTATCCAGTCTGGAGTACCATAATCTAGTAGCTTGTTTTAGACCATACAAGGCCTTCTTCAATTTAAATACATATTATGTGTTCTCTGACAACTGAAATCCTTCTAGTTGTTTAATGTAGAATTCTTCTTCAAGTTCCCCATTCAGAAAATCTGATTTTACGTCCATCTGATATACTTTAATATTTTTGGAGCATGCATAAGCTAAAAGTAAATAGATTGCTTCAATTCTGGCAACTGGGGCAAATGTCTCTTCAAAGTCAATTCCTTCAATCTGTGCATATCCTTTACATACCAATCTAGCTTTGTTCCTTGTAACCTATCCATCTTCATTCATTTTATTCCAGAAAACCCATTTGGTGTCGATCACATTCTTATTCTTTGGTCTTGGAACCAATTCCCAAGTGTCATTTTTCTCTATTTGATCCAATTCTTCATCCATGGCCTTATTCCAAAATTCATCCTTGCTGGCTTCCTCAAAATAGTTTGGTTCAATTGTAGATAAGAGTGTTAGGTGTGTTTGTTTTGGTGAACGGATTTTTCTTCTAGTCTCAACTCCTGCATCTTTGTTTCCAATAATCTGATATAAAGGATGATTCTTCTGTACTCATTTTCTAGGTGTCTTTGGAGATACTTTATGAACTTGCTCTTCTGCTTCTGTCGGATTCTCTTCATCTTCATCTTCTTCTTCTACTTCTTTTTCATCTTCTTTTTCGAAAAGTTGTTCCATTGATTTGTTTTCTTCTTCCTTTGATTTTGATCTACCTGTTTCACCAATTGTTACATTGATGCTTTCCACAACTTTTTTCAATCTTAGATTGTAACACTTGTATGATTTCCTTGTACTTGATTAACCAACAAGTATTCCTTTGTCCACACGAGAGTCAAACTTTCCCATTCTTCCATCTTCTTTTTTGATGTAGCATTTGCTTCCAAAATCTCTAAAATTCTTCACATTTGTTGGTCTTCCTTTCCATAGCTCTATTGGCAGCCCCAAATATTTTCAACTTTTTTAAGCATTTAGCTGCCTACCTGGGGGTCATACGATTATTGTTCTTCATAAGCAATTTTTGAAACTAAAATTGTGATATTTTGGTTATTCCTAGTATTTTCGTTTTCATGCTTCGTTCATGACTAAAAGCATGAACAAAGATTTTACCTCTTTATCTAAAGCTTATGAAAGGTGGATGGCCCTATAGTTTTTGTTAATAAAGATTCTTTCCTGCTATGAAGCTCATCTTCTTTATTGACTCCTCAAATGTGAAGCATGTTTTGGGTTGTTCTTCGAATCACCATTGATCCATTTGATTTAAATCGTGATATATACTTTTATGGATCTTGGTCATGCCTATCCTTGTCATTACATTTTGGTTTATAAATTTTTCCCTCTCCTGAACTTTAGAAACCAAATCCACCTCGTTGCGCAATGATAATTTTTAATGCACCTGGTCATGGCCTGTACACTGTGGGAGGTGGTAGTTCGACAATGATAAGCCCATCACCTTGAGCTAAGTCTCAGGTTTCGCATGTACTCCTAGCATTCATTTCATGAAACGCCTTCATTTGGTATTGAAGAGCCTCTGTTCATACGCGCTAGGGTATTGATGATTTTTGGTTATGAAATGTCGCTCTAGTCTTCTCCTAGAAACCCTCCCTACTCACTGTGTTTTATTGTCTACCTTTTGTATCCCCATGGCCCCGGTTGTCAGGATTGAACCCAATGGCTCTCAGACCCTACTCCTATCTGATGATGCAAGGGAGGATATTGATGGTCAAGGCTAGCTTGTTTTTCTTGAGAAATTCCAGGGTTTTAACTTGCTAACTTCTCAGGAATTCATCCTTTCTTTGGACAGATGTTGAACCAAGGTAGGAGACATTTAGGTCGAGGTCACAGAGGAATTTTTAGGTCAAGCAACAGGTCTTCCTTTGAGTGGGAAGAAGTGGTCCAAAAACACCAAGGTTGAGGAGGTTTCGTGGATCCTTTTCATCACATCTCGAAAAATCAACTGTTGTGAAAAAGGTATGCCCATGTCCCTATTGAAAACCTAGTGTCATTGTTTGCTAGCAGTCTTGAAACAATTCCTGAAATGAGAAGGATACTTTGGTTTTGTTTTTCTATATCATACACGTTTGTTGATGAATTTCATTGGGTTTCAATTAAATATGCCCTATTACCTGTGGAGAAGCTTGTATAAAATGGCAAAGAGGTACAAGAGACAACAATTGGATTCAAGCCTATTTCACCATGGTTTGATAAATATATTGTTGGTACATCAATTGAAGTTACAAAATGATGACTGGAACGCATTCCTAACCCGAAATGGCTTCGTTAACTCTAATGTTGTAGAGGTTGACAAACACATGATAACGGAAACCATAGTCCCTTCATCTACACAGGCCTGTGTTACGGCCACCCTCAGTAATCCTATACCTAACCCAAAAGTTTTTGAGTAGAGCCATGAACAACGCTCATGTCCTAACACCTCTGCTAAGAATGCAAACAGACCTGTGGGCAAGCCATCTAAAGGTGATATCGATTTAGGTTTTAAAAATAAAAGGGCAGGTAGGTTGATCTCAAGGAAACTATGAAATAAACCAAACGCTCATGTGAGCTCGATCAAAACGATCGAGATCCATGAAAGCTTAGATTCAGAGATCGAGAGATTCTTGGTCGAAGAAGACCCTCGTTCCTTCAAAGCAGATCCCAACCAAGCTTACAATTTTGTGGATAATTTTCCACTCTGCTTGCAGCACATTCAAGGATTTCTAGGTATCAAGTTTGATAACTAACCTAAAGGCAACATTGGACACAGTCTGGCACACAACCATGGGTATTCTCAAACGATCGTCACAGATTCACAATGTGAAACTTGTCAATTCCTGATTGACAAATATTATGCGGACATACCCATTTTACAATAGCAAATGAAAACCCTTACTGATCAAGTTGACCCCCTAACACATGAAAATCATAGGCTCAAATCCATTGTTCAGAGACAAGGAAAACGTTTGAAAACAATAGGCAACATCATAGTAAAAAACGTCGAGAGTGTAACAGCAGTGATCAATTCTGAGATCATGTGAATCATTTTGATTTTCCAGTTAAAGGTAAATATTTGCTTTTATTGTGTTACATTCTTGTTCATAGAATAAATTAGATTTCGTTGTTAAAATAAGACTAGCTACATAATCAACAGATTCTGTATCCAGTCTATTCTTATTCAAAATTTGGAAAATATCGGTTAAATGAATATCTAAATTTCTTTATTTCATATTTTTCTTTTAGGATATCTAGGATTTTATGGTGAAAAAATGATATGAAGAATTTCTGGGCTTATTAGCCATATCCATGGCTTATTTTTGTGTAAACAGGGACAAACCCTTTTAGTTTTTAGAGATTTAGTGTGATCTGGGGTGGTTATATTCCCCCCTATTTTTGTAATCAGTAGATGATTGTGGAGATTTAATCTTATCTCATAAGATAAGACAGTTAGCTTTTCTGAACCCTTTAAAAACTCGTATTTTTTGTAATTAAGACATCTTGGCCTGGGGCTGAAGGTGGACAAGTTATTCACGAATTTGGGCAGAACATATATTTACATTTCGTCTTTAGCTCTCTGTAAATGTTATTTTCATTTATGGTTTGTTTATCCCAATTAACTAATAGTTGTTGATATCTTTTGTCTTCACAATTTATTATGACCTTGGAAAAATTTCTTTAAAATATAGTCCACATTTTTTATGCTTCAAATATTAAAAAGAGTGATCATCCATTCAACCCAAATGATAAGATTTTTCATCATTTTTGTTGAATGATCAAAAGCATGTTGTTAGAGTTATATTTATCTTAAATGTAATTTCTTGCAATCACAAATACCACAGCGATTATTTTCATCTCATCGTTCTGTCGTTAAAATTCAACAGTCAATATATTGTTTTGCATTTATTCGGAACAGTTTCAAGCTTCATTGCATATTTATCTCTTGGACAGACTGGATGGACATTCTATAATCATACAGATGTTGGATGCATGTCGATTAACTCATTGATAGGTTAGTTCATTTATTTTTGTCGTTTATTTTTTTTCGAAACTCTGATATATGGTTTGGCTTTGACCATCCACATACTCCTGTTTCATAATATCTTTTTCAGTTTGATCTTAGATTAATAAAGAGAAAACAAAAAATAGCTTATGTGATTTTTTTATCTGCTTTTGTTAAAGTAGCCATATTTACATAGATTTTCGTGAGTTTAGATTAAAACTCGCATCTTGTATATCACGCACATAAAAAAGATAGGTAGATCTATTGTTTAAATATTATCTACAATAGTTATATATATTTATGTACATATATATATTAAGTGGTTATTTAATAGTTATCTCTTTTATTTCTTTTATTTGATTCTTCTAGGACTTTTAGATTGGCCAACAGAGCCATTAAACCTGTCAGAACGAGTTATACCAAATGGCTTAGGTTATTTAGACAATCCTGGACCAGACACGTTCTTCGAATTAACGTACGATCATTTTCGCCCGTCAACAAATGGCACTAGAAGGAGGGCCTGAACACGATTGATGGTATGTGGAGGTCGCAAGACTCCTCCCCCACACACACACTCCCCTATAGTAAAAAGAAGTCATTCTGACGACAACGTTACTTCTCAAACAACAACCACCTCAAAAGAAAATCCACTGATTATTGTTGAGCCAGTAACACCAAACCCTCCAAGGTCCGACGTACAATAAATTGTTCGTCAATCACTTCTAAGGACACACGGTGCTTTGGCCTGTATCAAATAACCAGGTCGACCACTGAATCAACCGCTAGATTTCTCTGATATCAGGGAGCAACTTGAAAGCACTGGTCTTCTCCTAAATCCTACGGATCCAGATCACATCCCCACTCCCACAGCCATAGGATCTGGTATCCCACCTTCACCACTGCCTTCATCTCCCTCCTCTTCGAGAGAAGAGTCATCAGACGAAGACAGTTCTTCATCTCAGCCTTAGACACCACCCATGCCCATGGAAAATCCAAACAATCCCGCCAGACTTTGGCTCAATCAAGATGTTGTGGCCATACCTGGACCCCAACACCCTTTGCCTAAACATATGGAGAAATGGCTCCCTAAATTTGATCCAGATTCTAATCAAATCGATGAGGATCACATAAAAAAATTCATGCTAGCCATTAGACTCCGAAGCGTAGAAAACGAAGATGTAGTATGTAGAATTTTTCCGTACACATTTGATGGCAATGCCTCTATGTGGTATTTTTCCCAACAACCCCACACCATTGTATCTTGGGATAAATTTGAATCTTGTTTCCTTAAGAAATTTGGAGATGAAAAATCTCTTGAAGTCTTAGTCATAGAACTCTCCAGTTTAAAGATGAACCTCAAGGAAAAAATAAAATACTTTAATCAAAGGTTTCTAACATTAAAGAATCGAATCTCCATTGATTCAATGCCTGCTAAAAATCTTATCATCGCATACTACACCAAATCCCTACACCAGAACATAGTAATCTGGGTAAAAGGGTCTAAGAAGGCAACATTATTGGAAGCCTTCGAAGAGGCGAGCCAAATTAAGAAAGATATACTAAGCCTAAAGGACAATATCAGTAATGAGGCGGAGATTACCCCATCTTCCAAGAAGAAAAAAAAAATTCTTCCTAGACCTCCCCAAACCAAAACTCAATCAGAGAGTTCAGATCTGGAAAGTTTACAAAAGGTCGTTCAGAAATTTTCAAATCAAGTCATAAATTTAAGGAGATCAGCTGAAGAAGCTTCTTCAAGCAAAGGGTCTTACAAACCCCCTTTTAGAAAACCTTTTCCCACAAACCAGCCCAACTTAAATTATGAAGGCCTTAATCTAGAAAACCTACAATATGCTATACAGATAATCCTTGAAGCACATGATAACTTAGTTCCCCCTGAGATTTCTGAAGACATGCTTGAACAACAAACAGTGGAAAATGACGAACCCTCTCCCAACATCTTCGGGCATTTTTCGGACAGTATCTTTCAAGACAATTTTGAAACAGTTCATCCTTACAATACCAGAAGCAAAACCCAGAATAAACCCTCTTATGAAATTGGAACTAATGCACCTCAAAAACAGTTTAAGCAGATTGAAACTAAATAGAATTTAGCAACCCCAAGTTTAGAATATGATTTGATTGAAGACCTTAAGAAACTTAGAGATAATATTTCTATTTATGAATTGTTGAAATTTCCTTTTCTTCTGCAAAATATGCTACAAAACATTGCAAAAAACAACAAAAACAACAATCTAAATAGCACGAAACTGACAAAAACTAGCCCTAAAACACCTCAAAAGGTTCCGGATAAAACTACACTAGAACTCTCAGATAAAAGAGACCTTGTTGTAAAAGGTGTAACAAATGTAGATAAAATAATTCCAGGGACTACGATTAAAATCCAGCAAAGTTTTGTTGTCAATGTTTGTAAAAATGTCCCACCTTTTTTATTGACCTTCGAAATTTTCAATAGGAATGTACATAATTGTATGGTAGATTCTGGTGCATCATCAAATGTAATGCCTTGGTCTGTCTACCAAAAAATCAATGCTAAAGTTCAACCTTCCAGTTTGAAAAGTATTCATCTTGATCGAACCACCGTTAAAGTGATAGGTGAATTAAAAAATGTTCTTATCAGGTTATCCTCTAATCCTAAAGTTCACCAGATTATTGATATCATTTTCGTTGACATCCTGAAGTATATGCCTTATTTTTAAGCAGGGATTGGTCTGAATAGTTGCATGGCTACTTTGTGACAGACTGGTCCTATTTGTGGCTGCCAAAGAATGGAAATCCTAACAGAATCAAGATCAATCATGAGCATTACCTCAAGATCACTGTGACCAATTTAAATGATGCAAATGAACCATTTACTACTTTTGCTAATTCACCCAAAATGTAGGGAATGAACACCTTTTTCGATAACTTCATGGCAGAAACTTCTACCATTACTAACCCAGAACAACAGTTGGAACTCATGACATGCACACAGTCGACAGTTCTCCCTAATGTGTCAGATATAGTTGATGAGACTCACATATGGTCTCTCTACTTCGATGGATACAAATCTAAAGAAGGAGTTGGTGCAGGATGTGTGCTCATTGACCCAGCAGGTAACAAAACTTTGATCGCTTTCCGATTAGAATTTGAATGCACAAACAACACGAATGAATACGAGATACTTCTGCAAGGACTTAGAAAGGCACTAGATTTGAAAATACAGAATTTAATGGTATTCGACGATTCAGAAATTGTGGTCAAGTAGGTAAGGAATTCCATTCATTTCCTATCTCCACACCTGAAAAGTTATCAAGTTGAGGTATGGAATCTAATGCACAAATGTTTCGCATTTAACATTAATTCCATTCCAAGATTAAATAATTCTAAGGCTGACTTGTTGGATAATGTTGCTTCCAAACATTTCCCCGTAGAAGGCCTTTCTCTGAACGTGTTTTCCATTGAGTTGTTGTTCAGACTATCAGTCCCAGAAAACATCACTAATTGGAGAGTGTTCGATGATGATCAACAGATCATCAGTTTCCTACACATGGAAGATACTTTCCAAGGTGCGGTTATTTATGAAGGAACCCATGACGAAGACCTCCACAATTTTAAGGTAATATCGGACCCAAGGTCTCCGGAATCAACATCAAATCTGGTAAATTCTATCCCAAAATCTATGGTAAGATTAGAAAAGTTTTATGATTTGCATGATAAATTCAGAAAATCGATAAATTGTAAAACAAATAGTTCTTATTTAACCCATGAAAAAATAAATCTAGGAACTAAAGATAATCCACAATGCATCAATTTGGGAATGGGATGTTTCGAGCAAGAGAAATCAACCTTTATAAAAATGTTTAAAGAATTTAAGGACGTCTTTGCTTGGACATATGATGATCTAAAAATGTTTGAAACTAACATTATACAACATACCATTCCCATGAAACCCTTGACTCAACCTTTTCAACAGAAGTTAAGAAAGATGCACCCAAAACTTGAACCAACGGTCAAGAAGGAACTAAACAAACTTTTGAATGCAAAGATAATTTTCCCAATAAGGCATACACAGTGGGTTTATAACCTTGTCCCTGTGAGGAAGAAAAGTGGAAAAATTCGACTATGTGTCGACTTCCAAAACTTAAGTCAAGCATCTGACAAAGACAACTACCCTGTCCCTCCAATGGAACAGATTCTCCAGCAGGTATCTGGTTCCAAAAGATTGTCGCTACTAGACAGTTTTTTAGGGTACAACCAAGTCCTCATGTCTCCTCCAGACCAGCTGAAAACCACTTTCCGTACTCCATGGGGTACCTATGATTATAGAAAGATGCCCTTTGGGCTTATAAATGTCGATGCTACTTTCCAGAGAGCGATGGATATCGCTTTTCGTGGTCTAATCAATCAATCTATAGTGGTTTATCTCGATGATGTCATGGTTTTCTCCAAGAATAAGGGGGATCATTTAGCCCATCTGAGATCTGTTTTACAACGATGTCGTAAGTATGGCATCTCTCTAAATCCTAAAAATTTTGTCTTTGCAGTGGAACAAGGCAAGCTTCTCGGATTCATAGTATCCAATGAAGGTATGATCATTGATCCTGAGAGGACTCAAGTCATTTCAAAACTACCTCCCCCCTCTTCTAAAAAATCTATGCAATATTTCCTAGGTCAGATAAAATTTTTTAGAAGGTTTGTTCTGAGTTTCTCGGAAATGTTGAGGCCTTTACAAAAAATAATACAAAAGGATGTGCAATAGCATTGGGGACCTCAAGAAAGTCAAGCTTTTGACTCAATCAAAAAATCCATAGTAGAGGATCCATCCCTAATAACTCCTGACTTTTCACGAGATTTCACTCTTTACACATTTTCCTCCGATCGATCTTATGCCACTGTGCTAACCCAAAAGAATGATGAAAACAATGAGGTTTCCATTGCCTTTATGAGCTCAGCCTTTAAGAGAGAAGAGCTTAATTATCTAGCTGTAGATCAGCAGGCTTATGTTGTTTTTAAAGCAGTAAAACATTTTCGATCGTATCTACTGAAATCTAGAACTAAAGTCATTGTTCCTTACCCTGCTGTCAGAAATTTATTAGTAAAGAAATAACTGGGTGAAAAATGGGCAAACTGGGTGACATCTTTACAAGAGTATGACCTCGAGATCACCCCGACACAAATTTTTAGAGGCCAAGGTCTATGTAAATTGGTCGCTGATTCAGTTGAAGAACAACAAAGTCAAACTCATGATATGTTAATTGAAGATCGACATAATCAAAGTCAAATCTGTTGTGTACAAAATTCTACAAATCTTTGGTATGACGACATTAAGTTTTATCTAACACACGGTTTATATACTCGTCACCTTGATCCAAAAAAGAGGAGAGCGTTGAGATTAAAGTCCACACCTTTCCAGTTTGTGAATGGTATATTATTTCGCAAAAATTTTGATGGAATCCTTATGCGTTGTCTAGCAAAAGATGAAGCAGATAAAGTCTTATAAGAATTGCATGTAGGGGAAGCTAGTGGGCATTTTGGTGGAGACACTGCTTCCCACAAAGTATTAAGGGCATGGTATTATTGGCCCACGCTTTTCAAAGATGCCCATACATTATGCCGTAAATGCGTAATCTATCAAAAGGATTATGGATGAGTACAAAAGGCATCATTCTCATTGCAACCTGTCTCGGTAGATTTCTCTTTTCAACAATGGGGTCTCAACATCATTGGCCCAATAAATCCCACCTTCTCGAAGCAGCATAAATACATCATTACAACGACAGACTATTTCACCAGATGGTTCGAGGCTACACCATTAAAAGTGGTAAACACCAGTCAGGTAATATATTTCCTTAATTCAAATATCATTACTCGATTCGGTATTCCTGAATGTCTAGTTTTCAATAATACTTCTTATTTTCTGTCCCTTAATATGAGTTCCTTTTCTTTAGAAAAAGAGATAAAACTAAAATATTCTGCTAGCTATTACCCCCAAGGATATGGTTTGGCAGAATCGACAAACAAAAACCTGATCAAGATCATCAAGAGGATGGTTTCTGAAAACCACAAAAACTGGCATAATGCACTATTCAATGCAATCTGGGCGTATAGGGTAACTCCAAAAATTGTTGTTGGTAATTCCCCCTTTTTTCTCCTTTACCGAAGAGAAGAAATTCTTCCTCCGCATGTTCTGCTTCCCTCTCTACAGGTATCCCAGAAAGTTCAGGAAGAAGATTATCCTCCTTTGGAAAGCCATATTAATTCTTTACTGAAGTTAGAAGAGGTAAGAGCTCAAGCAAAACAAAAATTGGATCAGCATCAACATATTTTCAAAAGCTGGTTTGATTCAAGTTCTACCTCGGACAGGAATTTTGAGGTAGGTGATCTTGTCCTCAAGTGAGATAAACCTAATGAGGGGAAAGGTGAACATACAAAATTCCAAAACCTGTGGTTGGGACCTTTCTTAATCGTCGAAAAACTAGGTCCTAGCTCTTTCCACCTGCAGAATTTAAAGGGGAAGCCATACACATTTCCAGTGAATGGCCAAGATCTCAAGAGGTATTTTTTCTAACAAATCCTAGATACACCTTTTGTACATATTTTTTTTGTTTTCAATTTTTTTTATTATTATTTTTGTTTTGGCTTTCTGAGTTAAACATGCCTGTATTACAGTCTAGTTCAAAAGGAAGAACAGAATGCTTCATCTTTAAACAACTGTCAAGGATTGTCGGAGCATCAATTGTTGTATTTTCTTAAGAAAAGCGTAGACTAGTTAAAGGTGGTTTTTGTTGATATTTGATTTATGGTTTCAATTTGCATTTGAGAGAAAACACGACTATCATTAAAATTTATTTAAGCTATCCCTGCTTTTAAGAAAGAAACTCAAGGATGCCTTCCTGTCCTCGAAAAGTTAGTTTCATCAGTAAACTATTTTCAGACCATGATGAAGGTTAGCAACCAAAAATTAAAGGAGTCAGAAAATAACAAATGTGTCAAAGACTGAAATTTTCAGCATTACCCCACTCTTCTAGATATCTATAAATTATATCAATAATTTTCTCGAGAGTTGTGGGAAGTGTTTGAAATCCCATTGGGATACTGAACAGGTCTGATGGAAGCAGGTAAATGCATGCATGGTGCCAAGACAACTTCGTCGGGGTACTGAAAAGGCCCACTGGCAGCAAAGCGATGTCAGGTAAGAGAAAATTCTCAGGTAAAAATAAAATATTTTTGACCATAAGCATCCTTCATTCTGATTTGAATTTTCTTGGACAGGACAGAGGCATCAGAGTGGGTTAATTGACATCCCTGCCAAGCCTATGGATGCCTACTGGTAGTAGTGGCCCTGTCAACGGCATTGGAGCCAATAACTTAAACATTGTGGCTTTCAATTGTTAAGTCTGTCACCAAATTTCATTTTTCAATGAAAGATATCTTAAGTTGGACCACGTAATGATTTTTAAAGATGCTCAAATGTATTTCAGATGTTCATTGATTTGAAATAATTCAAACATTTCTAACCTGAACTCATCAGTGATACAAAGATAATTGCTTCTCCCAGTAAGTCACCATTGTTGGCAGCCTCACATATTTTCAACTTTTTTAAGCATTTAGCTGCCTACCTGGGGGTCATACGATTATTGTTCTTCATAAGCAATTTTTGAAACTACAATTGTGATCTTTTGGTTATTCCTAGTATTTTCGTTTTCATGCTTCATTCATGACTGAAAACATGAACGAAGCTTTTACCTCTTTATATAAATCTTATGAAAGGTGGATGGCCCTACATTTTTTGTTAATAAAGATTCTTTCCTGCTATGAAGCTCATCTTCTTTATTGACTCCTCAAATTTGAAGCATGTTTTGGGTTGTTATTCAAATCAGCAATGATCCATTTGATTTAAACCATGATATATATATTTTATGGCTCTTGTTCATGCCTATCCATGTCATTACATTTTGGTTTATAAATGTTTTCCTCTCCTGAACTTTAGAAACCAAACCCACCTCGTTGCGCAATGATAATTTTTAATGCACCTGGTCGTGGCCTGTACACTGTGGGAGGTGGCAGTCCAACAATGATAAGCCCGTCACCTCGAGCTAAGTCTCGGTTTTCGCATGTACTCTTGGAATTCATTTCACAAAACTCCTTCATTTGGTATTGAAGAGCCTCTGTTCATACGCGCTAGGGTATTGATGAGTTTTGGTTCTGAAATGTCACTCTAGTCTTCTCCTAGAAACCCTCCCTACTCACTATGTTTTATTGTCTTCCTTTTGTATCCCCATGGCCTCGATTGTCAGGATTGAACCCAATGTCTCTCAGACCTTTCTCCTGTGTGATGATGCAAGGGAGGATCTCGAGGGTCAAGGATGGCTTGTTTTTCTTGAGAAATTCCAAGGTTTTAACTTGTGAACCGCTCAGGAATTCGCCCTTTCTTTTGACGGATGCCGAGCCAAGGTAGGAGACATTCAGGTCGTGGTCACAGAGGAATTTTTAGGTCAAGCAACAGGTCTTCCTTTGAGCGGGCAGAAGTGGTTCAAAAATGCCAAGGTCGAAGAGGTTTCATGGAGCCTTTTCTTCACATCTTGAAAAATCAACTACTGTGACAAAGGTATGCCCATGTCCTTGTTGAAAACCCAGTGGCATGGTTTGCTAGCAGTCTTGAAACAATTCGTGACATGTGAAGGAAACTTTGTTTTTTTTTTTCTATATCATATACGTTTGTTGATGAATTTCATCGGGTTTCAATTAAATATGCCCTATTACCTGTGGAGAAGCCTGTATAAAATGGAAAAGTGGTACAAGAGACAATAATTTGATTCAATCTTGTTTCACCATGGTTTGATAAAGATATTGTTGGTACATCATTTGATGTTACAAAATCATGATTGGAACGCCTTCCTAACCCGAAATGGCTTCGTTAACTCTAATGTTGTAGAGGTTGACAAACCCATGATAGCAGAAACCATAGTCCCTTCATCTAAACAAGCCTGTGTTACGGCCACCCTCAGTAAGCCTATACTCGACCCAAAAGTTGTTGAGAAGAGCCATGAACAATGCTCACATCCTAATGCCTCTGCTAAGAACGCAAATAGACCTATGGGCAAGCCATCTAAAGGTGATATCGATTTAGATTTTAAAAATAAAAGGGCAGGTAGGTTGATCTCAAGGAAACTACAAAATAAACCAAATGCTCATGTGAGCTCGATCAAAATGATCGAGATCCATGAAAGCTCAGATTCATAGATCGAGAGATTCTTGGCCGAAGAAGACCCTCCTTCCTTCAAAGCAGATCCCGACCAGGCTTACAATTTCATGGATAATTTGCTACCCTACTTGAAGCACACTCAAGAATTTCCAAGTATCAAGTTTGATAACAATCCTAAGGGCAATAGTGGACATAGTCCGACACACAACCATGGGTATTCTCAAACGTCTGTCACAGATTCACAATGTGAAACTTTTCTGTTCTGGATTGACAAATATTATGCAGACATACCCATTTTACAATAGCAAATCAAAACCCTTACTAATCAGGTTGACCCCCTAATAGATGAAAATCGTAGGCTCAAATCCATTGTTCAGAGACAAGGAAAACGTTTGAAAACAACGAGCAACATCATAGTAAAAAATGTTAAGAGTGTAACAACAGTGATCAATTCTGAGATCATGTGAATTGTTTTGCTTTTCCAGTTAAAGGTAAAGATTTTTTTTTATTGTGTTACATTCTTGTTCATAGAATAAATTAGATTTCGTTGCTAAAATAAGACTAGCTACAGAATCAGCAGATTATGTAGCCAGTCTATTCTTATTCAAAATTTGGAAAATATCGGTTAAATGAATATCTGAATTTATTTATTTCATATTTTTCTTTTAGGATATCTGGCAGTTTATGGTGAACAAATGATATGAAGAATTTTTGGTCTTATTAGCCATATCCATGGCTTATTTTTGTGTAAACAGGGACAAACTCTTTTAGTTTTTAGAGATTTAGTGTGATATGGGGTGGTTATATTCCCCCCTATTTTTGTAATCAGTAGATGATTGTGGAGATTTAATCTTATCTCATAAGATAAGATAGTTATGTTTTCTGAACCCTTTAAAAACTCGTATTTTTTGTAATGAAGACATCTTGGCCTGGGGATGAAGGCGGACAAGTTATTCACGAATTTGGACGAAACATATACTTACATTTCGGATTTAGCTCTCTGTAAATGTTGTTTTTGTTTATGGTTTGTTTATCCTAATTAACTAATAGTTGTTGATAGCTTTTGTCTTCACAATTTATTATGACATTGGGAAAATTTATTTAAAATATAGTCCACATTTTTTATGCTTCAGATATTAAAAAGAGTGATCATCCATTCAACCCTAATGATAAGATTTTTCGTCAGTTTTGTTGAATGGTCAAAAGCATGTTGTTATAGATAGATTTATCTTAAATGTAATTGCTTGCAATCACAAATACCACAGCGATTATTTCCATCTCATCATTCTGTCATTAAAATTCAACAGTCAATATATTGTTTTGCATTTATTCCGAACAATTTCAAGCTTCATTGTAGATTTATCTCTTGGACAGACTGGCTGGACATTCTATAATCATACAGATGTTGGATGCATGTCGATTAACTCATTGATAGGTTAGTTCATTTCTTTATTCCGTTTATTGTTTTTCGAAACTCTAATATATGGTCTGGCTTTGACCATCCACATACTCCTGTTTCATAATATCTTTTTCAGTTTAATCTTAGATTAATAAAGAGAAAACAAAAAATAGCTTATGTTCTTTTTTTATCTGCTTTTGTTAAAGCAACCATATTTACATAGATTTTTGTGAGTTTAGATTAAAACTCGCAACTTGTATATCACGCACATAAATAAGATAGGTAGATCTGTTGTTTAAATATTATCTACAATAGTTATATATATATTTATGTACACATATATATATTAAGTAGTTATTTAATAGTTATCTCTTTTATTTCTTTTATTTGTTTCTTCTAGGACTTTTAGATTGGCCAACAGAGCCATTAAACATGTTAGAACGAGTTATACCAAATGGCTTGGGTTATTTAGACAACCTCAGACTGGACACATTCTTCCAATTGACAGACAATCATTTTCGCCCGTCAACAAGATCGTAGGGAGTTTTATCAGTGTTTTTTATGAGAATTACTCTGTTTTGAATGTGAGCTATTGTATGCACTACCTGTGTCCAAAATATATCTGTCAATTTGGAATCCATTATCATTATTCAAGCCATTTCTTGTACTGTTTGGTTCTTTCTTTCAACAACTCCATTCTGTTGAGGTGTCCTAGCAACAAAGAATTGTCTTTTTATTCCATGACTGCTATAGTAGTGCATACGTTCCTTTGAAGTGAACTCTACTCCATTATCAGATCTCAAACATTTGATTCTTGAATCCATCTCATTTTCAACCATTTCCTTATAGATCTTGAAGTTTTCAAAAGCTTCTAACTTGTTCTTGAGAAAGCAAACAACAATCATTCTTGTATAATCATCAACTAATAACATAAAGTATTTTTCACCTTTTAAGCCCTTTGTTGTAGTTGGTCCAACTAGATTAGTGTGCACAATTTCCAGTGGTCTTGTTGTTGAATATTCCTTTGATTTGAATCTGGTCTTTGTTTTCTTTCCTTATTGACAATGCTTGCATAAAGTGTTGGTTGGTTTCGTGATCTGGGGCATTTCTCTGACTGGTTATCTTTTGCTGACTTTGACAAGGTTATCAAAATGCATGTAACTCATTCTTCTATGCCATAGCCATATTTCATATTCCTTTCCTAGACAACACTTTTCATTTCCAATTTCACTTAACACATATATGTTGTTTGAAGTTCTTACAGCTATATCGACCAATTTCCCTGAACCTTATTTTCTTATCTCACACTTTTATGAATCGAAAGTAAGTTTATGACCTTGGTCACACATTTGACTCACACTTAGAATAATATGTTTCATATCTTCTACCATTAGAACATTTTGTGTCTTTTCATTCTTGTTCCCAATTCAGACTATGCCTTCTCCAATGATTTTGGATGAATTATCATTTTCGAAGGAGACTAATCCATTTTTTTATTTTCGTAATGTAAGAAATTTGTCTTTATCACCTATCATGTGTTTTGAACATCCATTATCAACATACCAACCATGTTTCTTCTGCTTAGCTTGTAGAGCGACTGTGCATTATTCATTGTTATACTAATCTTTCTTTCTTATCCATGTCATTTTTTGAGGTTCTTGTCTGTGACTATTGTTATTATGTTGAAGTTCTTTAAGAGGGACTGCCATTCTGCAATCCTTGGCCATGTTTCTAGAATTGTTACATTTGTAAGATTCCACTTCAGTTCTCAAAGATTCAAACCTGTTGTAACTTCTTCTTTGTGTGTCACTAGGTCTCCTTAAATAATCCATTTGTGTATAACTCTAAAAGTTGTTATTGTTCCTATTGTTATCTCTGCAATTCACAGCTTTATGTCCAAAATTATTACATGCATAACATAAACCAAAACATATAGTTTGATACCTGGGAGTTGAAGATCTTCTTAAAGGAGTTGCTCTTATGAATCCTTCTTCTTCTTGAGGCCTATCTATCTGTTGTTGATTCTGAAATCTGAATCTTCTTGGTGGAGGAGTGTCCTTGTAATCTTCCTTGTATATCTTCTTATCCTCTTTGATTGTTTCTGCATAGCTCTTTGGATTTGTTTCTTGCTCTGTTGTTTTGGAGCTTGATCCCTTTTCTGTCTAATTGTATCCAAGTCCGGACTTGTCAAGATGATATTTTTTACTGCTGATAATGTCATTCAAAACTTTTGAGCTATTCTGCATATTTTTCTTTTGAATATCCTTTCTTAATGTGACAACCTCTGCTTCCAAGTTTCCAATGATCTTGTTCTTTTCTTCTAGTTGTTCCTTAAGTGCTTCTTCAACTCTTTTATCTTCTTTTATTTGAACCTTCAATTTTGTGATCATTTGTTCTAGTTCTCGAGTGTCCTTTTTCTTGTCTAGTTCTGCTTGCAATTTCTTGTTTTTCTTCTTTTTTCTTCTGATAACTTCTATGGCACACATTAATTCTTCTCGATAGTCAACTTTTTCCTCTTCAATTTATTCTTCAACTTCTTCACATTCTTATTCATCTTCTTCATATTCTTCTTTGGAGTCTTCTTTGTTAGATTCTCTTACTACCATGAATAGAACTCTTCCTGTCTCATTGTCACTGACTTCATCTTCATATGAAGATGAGATGTATTCTTTGGTGTATAAATTTTTCTTGAAAACTTTATTTGTAGTTCTTTTGCCTTTATATGTGTTTTTTCCTTTTGAGTAACCTTCATCATTTCTCTTTTCCTTATGAGGACATTTGTTAGAAAAATGACCAATACCATCACAATTAAAACAAATTAAAGGGATCTTACCTCTATACCTACCGTTGGTTCCCTTGTTCAGTCTTTTGATGAAGTTGGCCACTTCTTCATCATGTTTCGACGCGTCATTGTTGCTACTATATTATTTTTGTTCCTTTTTCTTTTGCTTTGATCTTTTGGATGCCTTGAAGGCTGCTTCTTTTACATCTGGATTTTTCTTCTCAGTTCTCATTTCATATGCTGTGAATATTCCATACAGTTCGTCCATGCTTATTGAGTCCAGATCCGATCTTTCTTCTAGTGTGGATATCTTAGGGTTGAATCTCATAAGAAGAGATCTTAGTATCTTTTGAACAATTACAGATTCTTCGATTTCTTCTCCCAATCCTATGATTTCATTCACTGTTTCATCGACTCGTAATAAGTAGGTTGCGATATCTTCATCTTCCTTCATTTTTAGCTGTTCGAACTCAACTTTGTAAGTCTGAAGCTTTGCTGCTAGGAATTTTGTATGTCCTTCATAAATATTTTGAAGCTTCTCCCAAATCTCTTTAGCGGATTTATAGTGTGCAACTTTGGTGAATACCGTATCACTGAGACTATTCAAAAGTGCATTTGTGTCTTTGGAATTATTCTCACCGATTTTTACTTCTTTTTCATTTGTTGGTGGAATTGCTAGTGCTATGTATCCATCTACAATTGATTGTCAAACTTTAAATCCCTGTGCATGTATATATGTCCTCATCCTTATGCTCCAAAAAACATACCTTTGTCCATCAAACTGTGGTATTCCATTTTGATATGAGTTGGTACTCACAATGATCTACCTTTTAGTGGTTAAACTGATTTCTGAAGGAACCTTCTCTAAAACCAATTGTTGGATTACTGAGAGGGCAGGTGAATCCGTAATAGAGCAATTTAATCCTTTAAAGCATATAATCCAAGTGTTATATCAATGAAGCATTATCATCCAATAACTACAGAGTAAATAAGCAATGAAAAAATGAACAAACATACACATACATACTACACCATTGTTTTATGTGGAAACCCAAATAAGAAGAAAACCACAGAATGTTTTTTCTTATATGTCTTGAAGAATTACATTCATTGGAAGCACCAAATTCCTTTGTTTTCTAGTTGCAACTGGAAGGATGCTCCAACCCTCTAGTTTCTTAGGCTACAACCTAAGGGAAGCTCCAACTCCCCAATTCTTTGGCTACAACCAGAACGAGGCTACAACCCCTATGTTCTCCGGCTATAACCACATGTCCTTTCCCCGTCCTGCCACCTTGAAGTAGAAGTAGAATGATGGAACCACTGTCAACCTGTCACTGTAAGATATACAGCTGTAAACCTGTACCAATAAATCTAAACCATCCATCAACCATTCATCAACCTGTACCTCAACCTGTAATCAACCTGTACCATAAACAAGTGCATCAACCATGCACTAACCTGTACCAAATAACCTATAATCAACATGTACCATAAACAAGTGCATCCAACCATGTACCAAATATGTACCAATCATGTGTCAAATACTCATCAACTATGATTCATCAATGTATCAACATCATCAACTATACACCTCATGTATGTGCCAACCCATCAACTACCTGTCTCAACCATGTACTCAACATGTACCTCAACCAAAAGCCCTCATCAATTTCATCACCCAAATCTGATTTGTATATTTGTAATAGACCTATTGTATATGATCACATTCCTACAAACCTTCCTTAACTTCAATAACAAGAGACTATCATTTTCATCAAACTTTTCTTTAGTCTCACATGCCTAGTTTTGGATTAGTCAACAACCCTAACTTGAAGTAATCATAACTTTGTATCTGTATTGTATAAAGATATGAAACTCATACACAATGTTCTTCAGTGTGTTTTATGCAATTCCTCTAGTTTTCACTACTTGGAACCTCTCAGAAAAGTATTTATAGAAAAAATGGCATACCTTACGGTATTCTAGCTTATTCTAGAGAGAGACATTGTAGAGCGTGCCACGCACGGAATATTTGTTGAATTGATATGAAACTATTAAAAAACATACTAAATACTTTACCCTAACCAACACATGTGTTTTCACTAAGTTTGGATATGTTATGAAAAAGTTATGACGTTTTTACCCAAAACACTTGTTTTTGACTAGTTTCAGGACTAGCCACAAACCCTATTTTCCACAGAGTGTAACTCAAAAAATACAATGAACCACAAGATAAAGTTTTTACCACAGATACTTGGATATGTTTTCTCAACGGAATATCAATTTCGTGGTTTGAATCATTATAGAAAAAAATTTATAGAGAAAATGGTGAGATGACCTGTAAATAACATACCTTAGAAAGCACCATCAAAATAATTTATCCTTCCTTGCATTTCGGCCTTTTTTTCTTCACCTTCCCTCAGAATTTTGTCTTAGATATCCTTGGTTACCTCAGACACCTATAGATATTTAATATGTTCAATTTTGATTAAAATGAGAGAGCCTTGCCTCTTATTTATACTCTCCAAGTAGCTTCCTTAAAAACATATTCTAGGTCACTTGGCCCCATTTTCCTTATTTTAGGGTTAAGCCACTTCTAATTTCTCCATTCAATTTATTATTGAAATAATTTCTTTTGTATTCACTTTGAATTATAATACACTCATTACTTCACTTTATTATTTACCTTTTAAAATCTCTTAAACCACTTTGATTACTTTGACCTTTTGGGGCTTCTAGATGACATAT
>JZKD02S1920474.1:280607-293864 GCA_000966675.3 Picea glauca | reverse complement strand
TCTGAGTTTCCCTCCGTTTGATCACCCTTTAAATCAAACCGTGACATTAATTCTGATGGGCTTCGGGCTCTGCTCCTGCTAGCAATCCAGGAGTGACTTCCGAACGCCAACAATTCTACATACCACCAGAAATGGAATGACATGTAAAATCCATATAGAATAGTATTATCGGAAAATATGTCATAACTCATACCATTATCCATCAAACAAACTTGGGTCCATTACACAAACCTGGGGTCTCCAACTTCTCATGGCCATAACTCTCTAACCGTAAGGAGTTATGTGACGTTCCACATACCACCACAAATGGAATGAAAAGCACTATCTATATAGGATATCATTATTCCACAATTAAGCATGGATTCTCTTACCCCACAAAGCATCTTCTCGTGAGGGATTTCACCATAAGGGGACCACTTTGGAGTTCATCCATCTTTAATTCTTATCAACCATGACAAGACAATAATGAGTCATCTTTACATAAAACAATATTGGGTCCATTACCCAAACCTTTGTGTTGTGGGGCTTTCTTCAAGGGTTGACATTAATTACCCGTAACTCTTGGTCTGTGTCTGTATCACTCTATACCACCACTATGGTGCGCTGGCTTCTTCGTTGGTGCACATTAGTTGATTTATACAGAGTATATCATGTATAAATTATCATTCATTCATTTGGTTAATGAGAATTCTTCCATTCTTTCTCTCCTGGTTCTCTTTTCTCATATTTTCTCTATAAACTGTGTATGTCATTTGTTAGCTAGATTTATTATGTGCAGGTTCAACACATTTACAATTATTGTTCAAAAACCCCAATGTTCTTTCTATGAATTTCAAATAATTCCTTTGTTAAGGGCTTTGTAAACATGTTTGCAAATTGATCTTCAGATTTACAAAACTCTACAGAAATTTCATCATTGTTTATCAACTCTTGAATAAAATGATATTTTGTATCAATATGCTTAGTTTTCTTATGGAAAACATGATTATGTGACAGAGAAATGGTTAATTTATTATCACAAAAAATATGAGTTGGTTCTTGTTGTTCATGTAACAACTCAGTCATAATCCTCAATAGATGATAAAGTCACAATGGGTTGCTTCTTTGAATCCCAAGATTTAGCTCATGATCCATAGTTGAACACATATCCTGATGTGCTCTTCCTGTCATCTACACTACCTTCTTGATTTACCTTTGTATAAAGTGTTGGCTCACTTGGACTCTCATTGAATCCTCCACCTTTCAAGTATTCATCAATTTTGTTTTACCATACTCTAGGTTCTTGTTTCAATCCATACAACGATTTATTTAACCTGTAGACCTTACCTTCTTGTCCAACAATCGCTTATCCTGGAGTTTGTTTCACATAAACCTATTCTTCTAGAAAACCATTTAAAAATGGAGACTTAACATCCATCTAGTACATACTCCATTTATTATGAGCAACAATGGATAACACCATTCTTACTGTATCAAGCTTGGATATAGGTGCAAAATTTTCATTATAATGAATATTGGGTTATTAACTGAACCCCTAAGCTACAAGCCTTGCCTTGTGCTTCTCAACTTCACCTTCATAATTTAACTTGGTCTTGTAAATCCATTTAACACCAATACAATTTTTATCTTCAGGAAAATTTACAAGTTCCGAAGTATTATTCCTTTATATGGCATCAATTTCCTCATACATAGCTTCTACCCAAACTTCTTTCTTAATAAAATCATCAAAATTTACAGGATCATATGCAATTAATGCAAAATTGAAGCTTGATCTACTTCATCATTTTGCTCATATAATTCTCTTAAACTTCTAGTCTTATGACCTCTAATTTTGTTTATTAATGAAGCTAAAGTATGATTTGATTCATCACTTACCTCTGATCCTGTTTTTTTTCCATCATGACTTGATGGCTCACCACACTCATATGTTCTAGGCATTCTTAGTTGTGACGGGATGACTCTTGGTGATTGTCTTATAGGATTTCTTATTGTAGGTGTATATGATTGTGGAATCAACTTTCCACCTTATACGGCCTGCTCTTCTCCATCATCATCTCCATGGGATACTTCATCTCCCCCTGAAACAACTTTATCAATGCTAATATCCCAAGCCTCTTCTTCCTTAAAATCAACATCTCTGTTGATAACATACTTCTTGGTGACAGGATTATAGAGTCTATATTCCTTAGACTCCTCACTATATCCAATAAAGACACATTTCTCACTTATGTCATCCAACTTTCTCCTCATCTCTTCAGGTACATGTGCATAAAATACACACTCGAAAATCCTCAAATGGGATACATTGGTATTCTTACCACTCCAAGGTTCCTGGGGAACTTGGTTCTTGACACTCTTAGTTGGACTCATGTTCACAATATATATTGAGCAAATAAATGCACACCCAATATTGGCTTGGAATATGCTTCTCCTTCAACATACTTCGAGCCATATTCATAATGGTTTGATTCTTCCTTTCAGCTACTCCATTCTGTTGTTGAGTATAACAAGTGGTAAATTGTCTCTTGATTCCATGAGACTGACAAAACTCCATGAAATCAGTTAGCATATATTCACCTCCTCTATCTGATCTCAAGACTTTAATATATTTTCCACTCTCTTTTTATGATCCATATTTTATGAGCAGAACGAAATGACTACATATTATTAATAGGTGCTTAACACAAAATAACAGACATACAGTAAAACTAAGTTTCTATTCAATAAGGAAAGAAGCTGAAATTGTAAAATGCAATGGAAACAAACTGGCTGGAATGGTGGCAGCTTATCTTTGAGAAGAGATGTGACGAATGCGCTCATTCACCAAAAGATGATTACAATGAGGCTATGAAGCCATTTTTATAATAAATAGGAATGTCAAAAACCCTAGACATCCAAAAACCTAACCCTAGGAGATGAAGCACCAAAAGTCATGTGGGCCCCGTTTGGGTAAGTTAGTACATCAAATTCCCAGGGTCGTAACTTTTGCATACGATCTTCATTTTAGGCGTATGATAGCCTATTGGAAAGGTATCATTGAGGATATTCGTTTTGGGTTCTCAATCATGCTTTCAATGATCATTTAGGCCCTCAAAATGGCCCCGAAAGTTAAAATTGCTAAAAATAGTAAATTGCCAAAATTGACAGAAAATTGTTTTGAGCCAATTGGAAAAGGTGGGTGGCCACCGATATCCACGTGGATCAATCCTCCCTCCTTAGGAAGAAATGGTATCCATTTTTTTTATTTCCCCAATAAGATGACGAAATTTCTGTTGAATTTGGCCCCAAGTGAGCCACTTACCTTGGTGCAGGAGCTGCCCTGCTTTGACGACTCGATAAAGATGGATCCTTTGTTGTCGAGTTCCCTTAATTTGTGTGTCCACAATTTGATCATGGGATGCTTTTTGTATGTAGTCGGGGTTGATATCTATTGGTGTGAGTTGTTCTTCTACTTCTGAGGTGTCCAATAATGGTGGGAAATAAGGGTGAAGGAGATCCATGTTGAACACTGGGTGCAAGCCAAGGAAAGGAGGAATGTTGAGCTCAAAAGAATTATCCCCCACGACCTTTGTGATGGTGTATGACCCATAATAGAGTGGGCGAAGCTTCCAATGGGGTCCTATAAGGCGTTATTTCTGCAAGTGCAACCAAACTTTGTTTCCCACCTGAAACTTATGTGGCACCCGATGTTGATCATGACGTTGCTTGTACTTGTCATTAGACTTCTGTAGGATCTCCTGAACCTGTTGGTGGATGTGTTGGATCCACTCAATGAACTGAGTGGCTTTGTCAGCCTCAATTGGAGTAGGAGATGAGTCGGTTGAGGTGACCGCAAGGGGAAGTGCAACATCTATGGGACCCAATGGTTGGAATCCCAACCCC
Organism: Picea glauca; assembly: GCA_000966675.3. Classification (NCBI taxonomy): domain Eukaryota; kingdom Viridiplantae; phylum Streptophyta; class Pinopsida; order Pinales; family Pinaceae; genus Picea; species Picea glauca. The sequence goes on along the minus strand of JZKD02S1920474.1, from coordinate 289,982 downwards.
ACATGAAAGGGGTTGTGATCGGTTGAGCTATGCAAGGCTCAGTTGTAGCTATGCTAAACATAGGGAAGGATCTCATCCCATGTGCAAGGGTGCTCGGTTTGGCCATCTACCTGGGGGTGGAAGGTCGTGGATTTGGCGAGCTTGGTGTCCAACAGTGATCAGAGGCTCGACCAGAATGTGTTGAGAAATCGATTGTCCTAATATGAGACAATGGTTTGTGGGATTCCAAAATGTACCTAGACTCGTTCAAAGAAGAGCTTGGCAGTGGCCTCTTCTGTGATGCTCTTCTTGTAGGCAACCAAAATCACCATCTTAGAAAAGCAATCAACAACCAAAAAAACACAGTCATTTCCCCACTTGGTGGAAGGGATGCCCGACATGTAGTCCATTGAGATGGATTACCATGGCCTGTCAGGAGTAGGAAGAGGGGTGTATAGGCATTGTTTCTTAGTGGTCAGTTTGGCAATAGGGAAGGCATTGCAGGACCTGATATACTTGCTGACCTCCTATCGAAGTTTTAGCCAGTAGAAATGTTTTTGTAGAATCGCCATTGTCTTTTAGATGTCGAAGTGTCCTGCCACCCGATTGCAGTGGGCTTCCCAGATCATCTTCGCTTGTTGTCTTTATGGAACACAGATATGTCCCAGATGACAAAACAACCCATCCTGAAGATGGAAATTATCGACAACTATGTTTGCACCCAACATTTGGTAGGTGGTGGTGAAGTCTAGGTCTGTCTCATAGAGTTGGGGCCATCTAGAAATCTCATGGCCGCAAGAGTCTAGCACCATGGTGAGTGCCATGATTGGTGGTCTGTTGAGGCAATCAACGACGCAATTGGTGCATCCTATTTTATACTTGATGTTGAGGTGGAATTGCTACAATTATGTGGACCATTTTTTATGGCGGTCATTCTACGATTTTCCTTGTGTCTGCATGAACTACAGTGGCTTATGATCAATGTGGATGACTGTCTCCTTCCCAAGAATGTAATGTCTCCACTGGCGGTAGGATTGCACAATGGAGTACATTTCTTTGTCGTAAGTAGGTTACTTATGAACAACATCTGATAGTGTCTCACTATGATAGGCCACAGGGTGGCCGTGTTGAGTGAGAACAACGCCCACAACATAGTCTGAAGCATATGTCTTGATTTCAAAGGGTTGTTGTAGGTCTGGTAGTGAAAGTATCAGGGCTGAGCACAAACGCTGCTTCAGATCATCGAATGCTTGTTGTTGGGACCATCCCCACGTAAATTTCTCCTTACCACCACCTCTGGTTATTTGGTTCAGGGCCCATGCAATATGGGAGAATCCTAACATGAAATTGTAGTAGAAATTGGCAAGGCCCAAGAAGCTACAAAGCTCAGTGAGTGTGGTTGGGGCTGGCCAGTCACGGATGACTTGGATCTTGGTTGGGTCCACATGTACGCCATGTTGATCAATGATTTATCCCATCAAATGGACCATGTCCATACCGAAGGAGCATTTTTCCAAGTTGGCGTATAGCTTGTGCTATCGCAGGGTGTGGAGAACTTGCTGAATATGCTGCAAGTGTTCGACCCAAGTCTTGCTGTAAATGAGAATGTCATCCAGATACACCACTACAAAAGTATTAGTGAATTGGCACAGGATATCATCCATCATTCTCATGAAAGTGGTTGGAGTATTTGTCAAACCAAAGGGCATGACCGACCATTTAAAAAGGCCTTCCTTTGACTTGAAGGCAATATTCCATACATCTGTCTATTCTATCAGGCCCTGGTGGTAGCCAGAATTCATATCGATCTTACTGAAGTATTTGACCCCCGTGAGTTGATCAAGGAGGTTGTTGATTCGAGGAATCGGGTACCGGTTTCTCACTGTGATTTTATTCAGAGCCTGGTAATCAATGCAGAGTCGCCAAGTTCCATATTTCTTATGTACTAGCACGATTTGGCTCCCGTACGGTGATGAGATTGGACGGATGTGCCCCTTGTGGAGAAGTACTTGGATTTTTCACTTGATCTCCTAATTCTCTAACTGAGAGAGACGATAGATTGGCCCATTGGGTAGCGGTATGTTGGGGGTCAGATCAATGGGGTGCTTGACCTTGAAGTGCAGAGGTACCCCGATAGGTGAGGAGGAAGATATCTGAGTATTCTTCCATGACCTTATCTACTTGCCTCTGCTATGTGGAGAGGTCGGCCGCACAAACCCTAGATGTGGTTGTGATCTTTTGCTTATCCTGAGAGCGAATCACGAATAAGACAAACTTCCCCATCTAAGATATGAACTTCCTACATTTCTTAGCAGACATCAAGGAAATAGCACTAGGTGGGACTGTCTTGGGTATCTTGTACAATTTCCTGTTCAAAGTAATAATAACACTACGAGGCATAGACTCATATACAACATGGCGTTTCCAGAAATAAGGTTGGCCCAAAAGAACATCACAAACTTTGATAGGAGAAACATCACACAATACCTCGTCTTTGAAGGGCTTGATGTCGTACGACAGTTGACAATATTGGTTGACACGGAGATCGCTTCCTGGGCGGAGCCATCCAATGGTGTAAGGTTGTGGGTGCAACGTTGTCAGCAGGGCCAACCACTAGATGACCTCTGTCGAGATGAGGTTCTTTTGGCTACTGCTATCAATGATGAAGTGCAACAGGGTGCCTTTTACCCACATCTTTGAATGGAAGAGGCTCTCTCCTTCTTCTGGCTCTTCTGTCTCCCTGGGCTGGAGCTTGGTGGTAGCAACAGTGGCACTAGGTTCCGCGTCAATGATTTGTCTTCCCCTTTCTGGTTCTGGCTCAGAGTCAGAACCTGCATCTGATTCAGAGGCTTTCACTTCAACCACCAACGATTGCTTTGAGTGGCAGTCAACAGTGTTATTCCAAGGGCTCTTATGGAAGTTTCACCACTTCCCGATATCTTTCTTTGTCTTTCCAATGTCCTTCTTTGCTTGCGGCTTGGACTGGTTATCCTGATATTGTCCATATTTTCTCTGTTCTTTATTCTGTGGGTTGGGGTCACCCTTTCCTGGCTTTTGTTGTGAGGGGTTCCCAGGCCCAAATTGTCGCGTCTTATATTTGAGCTTCTGCTCGATTTTGACAACATATCAGTAGGTCGTGCCCAAGGATGAGATGTTCATAAATTCCATTTTGGTCTAGATGTATCTATGTAGAGCACCGCAATACTTGAGAAACAGATGTCGCTATGAATCTTTGATACCCAGCTTGGTATGCAAGGTATGGAAGATATTTGTTTAATCTAGCACTGCTTTGTCTCTTTCTTGCCGCAATGTGGTACATTTGGTATACAAGTCATCATATCTTTCGACGGGGTAGTATTGTTCCTTAATAGCATCCCTAAAGGATTCCTAGGTGGTCATGACTGTAAATAATGAGGGTTCCTCTGTTTCCTTTTGCTCACAGAACGTTTCCCACCAATATTTGACATGGGGTATGGCTTTGAGGAGCACAAAAGTAATCTTTTATCTATTCGAAAAGTTATGAACAAAAAAATACCCTTCTAGTAGATTCAACCACTTGTCTACAACATATGTGTCTATTTGACCTTCAAATATAGGAATATTGAAGTTTATTTGTACCTTGAAGGGGGTGGCGCCTCTGCTCGAAGAAGATGCATCACATGTTGGTAGTCGCCGAAGGATTTGTGCAAAACTATCCATCATCTCATTCCTCTGTTGCGTAAGGGATTCCTCAATCAATAGTTTGAAAGGATATCCTGTCTTGTCATCTTTCTTTTCTTTTGCCATGAGAGGTCGCTTGGGCATGCGAGATATTTTTTCCTCAAGAGAAACAAGCTCAAGACCCAACTCTTTGTATTCTGACCTCCTTGGGGACATGCATTAAGACGACAAGGAGAAGACCGCTCTGATACCACTAATCCAGATTTTACGAGGAGAACAAAATGACAACAGATTATTAATAGGTTCTTAACACAAAATAATAGAGTTATAGTAAAACTGGTTTTCTATTCAATAAGGAAATAAGTTGAAACTGTAAAATGTAGAGGAAACAAGCTGGTTGGAATGGTGGCGGCTTATCTCTAAGAAGAGATGTGACGGTTGTGCTCATTCACTAGAAGATGATTACAATGAGGCTCTGAAGGCCTTTTTACAATAAAAATAAATGCAAAAAACCGTAGACGTCCAAAAACCTAACCCTAGGAGATGAAGCACCAAAATTTATGTGGGCCCCATTTGGGTAAGTTAGTACATCAACCTCCCGGGGTTGTAACTTTTGCATACAATCTTCGTTTTAGGTGTATGATAGCCCGTTGGAAAGGTATCTTCGAGGAGATTCATTTTTGAGGCTCAATGATTCATTCATCTATCTTCGAGAAGATCGATCCTGAAAAACCTTCATTTAGGCCCTCAACATGGCCCCGAAAGTTAAAACTGTTAAAAATAGTAAATTGCCAAAATTGTCAGAAAACTGTTTTGAGATAGTTGAAAAAGGTGGGTGGCCACCGATATCCACCTGGATAATTTTCAACCATAACTTCAAACCTACTAAATATATCAAAATCTTGAGACTTCTGCTTCAACAAATAAACCCAAGTTTTTCGACTAAAATCATCAATAAAAGTCATAAAATAGACATTACCAGTCAATGAAGGTGTTTGCATTGGTCCACATAAGTCTTTGTGAACAAGTTGCAATGGAGATTTATCCCTGTACGAAACTCCATAAATAAATTTATCCATGTGATTCTTTGCAAGTATGAAGTTCTCACATGATCTTGTTGGTTGTTGAAGACTAGGAAACCCCTTGACCATTTTCTTCTTCTGCAACAAATCTAGACCTCCAAAATGTAAATGGTCATATATTAGATGCCATAACCACGAATCATCCAAACGTTTAGCTTTATAAGAATTAAAAGAGTCAGTGAGATCATTTCTCATAATATGTGGAAACATTATATTATTTTTCATGTCTACTCTCTCAATCAACTTCTTACTTGGATACTTATCATAAATTGTACATACCTTGTTCTTGAAGAATATTTTTTTATTTTTTCTCTATCAGTTATCCAACACTTAACATACTTCATTTTATACTAGGTACATAATAAAAATCATCTATTTTTCTTCTTTCATCATTCTTAGTATAAACAAGAATCACAACTTTACAATTAACTCTTACCTTACTGTCATTACCCAACTTTACCTTAGACTAAATATTGGTATCTAAAATAGAAAACAAGTCTTTATTTTGAGTCATGTGATTGCTACATCTGTAGTCCAAAAACCAAGCATCATTTGAACTTTCCTAGGTGACATTAAACACAGGTTTCTGGTCGTCCTCTGACTCCTCTGTCATGTGTGTAGTCTGTTTTCCAACATCTGCTTGGTTCTTCCAAACTTGTTAGCATAATGTCCAAATTTCTTACAACAATAACAGTGTACCTTAGATTTATCATACCTTTTATTTCCTTGTTTTTGTTGCTACTCCCCCCTTAAACTAGGAGGATTCTAGTGAGTTTTCTCCTTAGATTATAAATCATTTTTTTTTCTCTTTGATTAGCAGTTCGGCCTCCTCTTCCTCTGCCTCTGCCTCTAGTAACATGCAACTGAGATTTGAAGACATTCTCTAATGGATTATCATATCTAGACATCCTAGATTCATGAGCAATCAGAGAACTAGTTAATTCATCAATATGCATTAGACTAATATCTTTAAATTCTTCTATGGGTACAACTACAGATTCAAATTTCTTTGGAAAAGATCTAAGAACTTTCTCAATTACTCTCTTGTTTGAGAGGTCTTCACCATACTACCTTAGTTGATTCACAACATTAATGACTTCAGTCATGAAACTACCAACCGACTCATTGTCCTTCATCTTCAAATTCTCAAAGTCCCTTCTCAAATTATGAACCTTGACAGATTTCACCTTGAATACACCTTGATAGCTAGTTTCAAGAGTGTCCCAAGCTTGCTTTGAAGAAACTGTACTTGACACCTTCAAAAATATGGTTTCACTAAGGCCTTATTGAATAAGACTGAGGGCTTCGTTGTCTTTCTTTCTATTCTGCTTCAAAAAAATCCGCTCAACATTTGTCAGAGCCATATCTGTTGCTTGGTAGCAAGATTTGGATAACCAATAGTAACAAACTCCCAAACATCTTAAGAACAAAAAATTGTTCTCATTATGATAAACCAAGAATCATAATTCCTTTCACTCAAAACAAGAATTTGTGGCTGAGCCACTTTTTATAGCCATTTCAGATCAAATTCCAAATCACAATATTCAGTTACAACGAGGAACTAGAAATATTACTAGATCTGATACAACAATGAAGGATGCAGGGGAGTGCTTCAGAGAACAATAAACAATTAATACAATATTTTTAGCACTATGTAACAACCCGAGTAATCTACAACCATTGTTTTAGCAATTGTTCAACAAGTGTTTCACCAATTGTTTCAACAAACAATAAAGAGTTATTACAACAAAAACTTAAGTGAACCATTCCTGCATAAATAAAAAGATGGATACTATGTTGCAGGTGTGCAAAAAGTAAAAGGCTATAAAACTCATATTGAAGCCCCAAAATAGCTTTAATGAATCATTCCCTACCCTTTAAGCAAGCATTTCAATGGTTAAGAGGGTGAAAAATAATTTATGGGTGGTGGTAACTCTTCAAAATTTGATAGGTGATACCTTTAAGCATTTCAATGGTTAAGACTTGAAAATTAATTTATGGGTTGTGGGAACTCTTCAAAATTGGATGGGCTTTGGAATGATTAATCTCAACCACAACTTTTTATTGTTTAAATTTTATTTTTGAATGCATATACTGAAAAACCTCTTAGGCATGGGATCTATAGATCCAATAATAATTATACAAATTTAACCAATCTACAAATCCAACAATATCTTGTTGGATCTCAAATATCCCAAAAATATGCAAAAAAATATATAAAAAAAAATTAAAAAAAATAAAAACAAAAAAATAAATAAATAAATAAATAAAATAAAAGAGGTAACACATTTACACTATATGTTTTAGACCATATGTTTTACTAAAAATTAGTAAATTATCGAACGTGTTAACTTAACAAATAGATAAGATTTTCATCACGTAATATGCAATGTAAGGACTCTTCAACATATAAACAAAACCAAAACATACCCGATCGTGAATTTGAAATCATTGTATCCTTCAAACAAAATCTACTAAGAACCATATGAAGTCAAGCATGATCATTTTTGCCACAAATTTTATCTCGTCTGCTAATCAAAACTACAATCTGTTTCCAAATGCGCTCCTTAATGTTTACATCAACATTTAAGTACAATAATGGTGTAATAAATTTTCAGTCATCTGTTAAAACAGCCATGCTGCTTGACTGAATAAAAGGGATAAGCAGAACCTAATCAGATATCGGAGATATTTGAGTAAGATGTACATAAGTTTGTTTCAATATTGGAAACAACTTTAATGCCCAAAGACGAAACAAACATTTGCATTAGGCAGCAGTTTAAATGCTTTGAGATAGGTGTTGGCTGCTTATTCCTTCCCACGGACGGTGGAAGATTACTCAACAAAAAATATATTTTCTTCGAAACAGAAACCGAGAAGGTTTTAAGTAATTCCTTCTCTCGATCTCCGTGTGCACAGCCTGTAGTGTGTTCCGTGTCGTAGACTCCCATGTATTCCATTGACATGACTGGTTCCATCGCACATCTGTAGCAGCTTGGATCACAATATAAACCCCTCCTTGGTTGGAATCATACCCCACAGTTCTCTTTGTCTGTTGTGACATATTCTCAATATAGACATATGTAGCATATCAGCTTTTGGGCCGCTGCATACTGATATCTAGCAACTTTCGGGTCACTCTTCTTAAGATGATTTGTAAGGCCTCCCATTCAGAATTTGTCCAGCTTTTCATCTGTGTTTGGTTTTTTCAACATAAGGCTCTTAGGTTTGTTTGCTTGCTGTTCTCAAGTATGGTTGATATCAGAATCTCTGTTCTCTCAAGGAATGTTCATATCAGAATCTCTGTTCTATTGATTAATTCAAGAGAGATAATGATTTGGGTATCTTGTTTTCATTACTAATCATAACCATTGCATTGCAGACGTTGATGGGGTTCACTTAAAAACGCCTCTGGGGGACGTTGATAGTGAAGATAATGCTGTTTTAGGAGTTTATCCGTTTGAAGAATACCAATTATGTCGCGTGAGTGAAGTAAAATTACAAGGCATTATACCCACTATGAACAAAGCTATTGCATAGATTTTCAGTGGGTGCTATCCTACCTGAGCTTATTTGTGTTGGTCTATAACCCCCTCTCTCTCGTTCTCTTTCCGTTGTTATCGGCATGCTGAACTTGTCCTCTGTTGTCTTCCACAATATTTTTTTTTCACCCCCATGTGTATCTGCTAGTCTCCACCAAGCCAAGATTTCCTCTTCTGGTAAAGCAGTTTCTTGACCTTGCAAGACTTTCTCAGTTCTTCTTGGGTGTCATTGGCATCTTCCACACCTCGCTCTCCCATTGATAGGAAGAGCAGGGCCGTCTATCCTTCCACAATCTCCATGGCTGTCTATCCCTCTCGAGCTTAGAATGTAATGATATTTTTTTAAAGAAATGTTTAACATGTTGGATAATAATGGCGAAATGCTATAGTTAGGAAAAGGTTAAAACTGTATGCAAGATTTGTGTTTAAGTAGTTTTCAGATCTACAAATTTAAGAGGTTGTTAGAGGCTATCCTAACCTATAAATATGTAAACAATTTATCAAATTAGATATAGAGATTGTGTGAGCATATAGTCTGTGATCTGGCCTCACTGTCAGCTGTGTAATTTCTCCAATTTTAATTATATATAGATCATTTCAAGAGCTGATCTGTACTTTTTTTTACTGTCGTGATCGTTATGTAAATATTCAGTATGTAACTGTTTGAATCCTTGCTCTATTTTTTAAACATGGAGATTATCTGCAATATTTCATAACTGCGCAAACTGCTGTAAGAATCTAAGAGCTGTTAATGGGTAATTTCAATGCTGTCTTAAACCCTTTATAAAGATAAACCTAAACAATGGATAGAACGGGAGTTATGAAATTATGTTGAATCTATGATATTGTAATAGACAATATTGAAGTTTACTGTATGGATATTTTGATTTTTCTCCTCCCCGATTTAGCCAGCAAATACAGTGTAACGGTTATTTGCACAGGTGACATGACTATATCTTTTCATTCGCATTTGTATTCCATATTCCATGTACTTTAAAACCGCTACCAATCATAAATAGGACTGCACCATAACCTTGGGTAAATTTGGATCTATGTACTGCTTCAGAAAAAATCAGATTAAGATAGACGAATGATAGTCCCGTGAGACAGCG
>JZKD02S1920474.1:231786-246174 GCA_000966675.3 Picea glauca | reverse complement strand
ATCATCGTTCAATTCTCTCATCATGTTCACTTTCGATCTATCAAGCTATATAATCTGCAAGGAAGACCTAACAGGTTTGGCATTCAACCGTTTGCAGACTCGTTACATTTGCTAAAGCAGCCGAATCGACCAAGCAGGTTGCGATTGAAGATATAAATAGGGATTTGAAAAGGTGGCGTTTTAGATATACGTTTGTTTCCCATGGCAGAATTAACAGGGGGTTCGTATTAGTAACAAGATTCTTCAATGTTATCTACAGCAGCTTGTACTACTAAGTCATCCCAAATAAATCTTGGGATGAAATATGCTATCTTTGATCTTTTTTTATGTACTCCAAAATATTATAATCAATTTTGGGGTTTGAAGTGCATGCTTAAGGTGAGGTTTGGGATGTTACATTACTTGTTAAGGGATTTAGGTAAGTAATGGGAGAATTAATCTGTTGATCTCTGTTCCTTGAAGGGTAGTATCTTCTCCCTTGAATGGCATTAGCTTCACCTCACTCTGCTTCTCCTTCTTCATTCATCATTGTCAGTTTTTGACCATTTATTGATGTAAATTTATGACCTTCTAAATTTATGTAAAATAATAAAAAGTAGAGGGAGTATTATTATTTTGATTTCTGTTCCGGGTAGTATCTTCTCCATTGAATGGCATTAGCTTCACATGACTCTGCTTCTCCTTCCTCATCATTGTCAGTTTATGAGCGTCATTGTCAGTTTAGGACCATTTATTGATGTATGTTTTTGACATTTGTCAAAAGACCGTTTATTTTTGAGATAATATCTTAATTTTCTATTTTCTCCGAGGGTTAACTTACTTCTTGGGTAAAGGCTCCATAAGCATTTATAAGTTCAGGGCATTCATTTTCCCATGATTTGCATGTTAAAATCCACAGTAATGTTGCTCGGTAATCTCTTTTAAATCTAGTTGTAGATTGATAGGGTTTCGTTAATCTCTTTCAAATCTCGTTGTAGATTGATAGGGTTTGGTTCGTTTGGATGCCTGATTATTGTAGGGTTTTTGATAGATAATGGAAACCTTTATTTGAAGGGTTCCTTATGTGCTTTTTATTTAGAAATTCACAAAATCATTGGAGGGCTTTTGTAATAGTCGTTTCACTACACATCATTTGGAGTCTTAGGTACATGGTGATGGATGTTTTCTTACGAATTATTTAAGAAAATATATTTAAGAGTTTTTTACTAATTATGTAAGAAAATATATTTAACAACATAGATGACATTTCATGTTTTATTTTGATGGATTATTTGTAGATTTTTTTTTAAGTATTAGATATAAAGGAATACACTAATATAAGGTGGTAGTGAATTTTGAATTAATTTTTTATTATTATTTTCTTAAATTATTAAAGTGTAATGCAATGTATTGTGGTTTATCATCTCTAAATTTATTTACAAATTTTTTGACTCTTTCAAACTCATTATGGTAGTGTGTTAATAAATGAATTGAAAAAAATGATAGATGTTTGACTTACAGAGGAAAATGAGAAAAGTTTACATTCAATGTTTTGTTATTGGATATTCAAGAGCTTAATAACTTCTATGAAATCTTTCAAGTGGTCTTCAAAGTGTAGTAGCTTCATTTGAGTTGAATTTAGGAAGATCTCTGTTAGCATTCTTAGGCATATTGTGGTAAGGCCCTCCTCAATTTAGGGTGTGAGGAACCAACCATGTCTATTGATTTGCCATGTTTTGATTAGGTAGTTGCTATGAGATTAAATGTCTTATGAAAGGTACATATGCCTAAGTTAGAATACAAGTAAAATCACAAATGGATTTCTCAAGTATCTCACTTGTTTAGGAAAAAGATTACCAATGTTGTGATCTATATTATCCATTGGAGCTACTACAATTTCCATAATGCATGTTTGAGCAAACTTTTGTTGGGGATTTTCTTAGAGTTTTGGTCATTGATGCATCTAAGTTGGTAGGTCAAAAATGATACTTGAGATAAATCTAGTTGACTCTTTAGAATGCTCATGAATGTCCAGGTTTATTGGATTCAAATTTAAGTTATTTGATCTCTTAGAATTCCATAATTCTTACATGTGTTTTGGCTAAGATTCTTGTCCACTCCAACTTCCACAAAATTTTTTAGGCTCTATAATGTTATCCATAAAAGGGAAAGGCCCTCCTCTTACCCAATATATTGACCTTGGTTTTTCTCGGTTATCAAAATATATGATTCTCATTCTTTATTAGAGGACCCTCAAAATTTTGGCAATATCTACTAGATTTAACTTAAGTGTTTTGGTTATATATAAGTGAATGATAGAAAATTAATCCATAATACTAGAAGCAACATAATTAAATTAAATTGGAACTAAAAAAAATACAATATAAACAAAGTTCAAGAATAGTAAGCAACCCTAAGTCAATGTCATATTAAAATATCTATTTCAAATCCCACAAAACAGTTGTAGATATTAACCATATCTATGTTTCAAAACTAGACTAGAAAATGTATAATGTCAAATACATGAATAGAAAAATAATTTAATAACATACACATACAATCAACCAAAGCAATGGCACAAGAAAATGAAAATAATTTTATTTCAATATGTAGCCATTCCTTAATTTTATTAAAATTGCCTTGTTATCAATTTCCTCGATCTCAAATACAAGGTAGCTTACATTCTAATACTTGAGAATTTTTTTTTGCTAATAATTATAATTTTTATACAAAAATTAGAATTAGGGAAGTTAAGGCTTTTTACTTAATAAATCTTTAACTTTTTATTTTCTTGATTATTTAAAAAAAAAATTAACCACTTGTATACCTAACTCTTTTTATATAATCTTTGTATTATTAAAATATCTAATCTAATTTTAAAGGACGTTATGCTCTTTGAAAGGGATCCATACTACACCCAAATCATGTTGGAGTTTTTTTTACCCTTATCCATCGTTCAAATAAAAACACAAAAGATGCCTTTTTCTCTAACCAATATTTCTATGATATATTTTAGTGCATCTTTGTCAATCATAAATATTATCTCTACATGCCTTTTTTTTCTAGCTGCAATTGAGTCACAACCACTTTGTTAGATAAATGGATGGTTAATGCTTCTTGGTAAATTGTCACGTATCCAATAGTACCTCGTAGATGTCTTTTTAGACATGAGAGGTACCATTGTGAATTTCTCATCCATAATTAGTGAATTTCTAATGCATATTTAGTGAATTTGTTGTATCATATCTCACTTCTTTGTAATATTCCACTCGATATTTCAAGTGAGTAGTTGTAGTTTCTTATTTAGATGCAACAATGTCTTCGGTCATGGACCTTTATTCATTTTCCAAAGTTGTGACAACTAAAGAAGTAGCCATCACTACTAGGTCCATGCTTCTTGCATCCATCAATGTAGTTTATGTGCTCTTAATTATGGCATGATTGGTGGTAGTTTTTCTTTTCTTATGTGTTTGTCACACCATTTTATTCTTCTTTTTATTAAAGGTCAATCATTTTAACCATACCACTTCATATCCTATTAATTGTTCTCCCTCTACACAGTATTGAAAACTCTAGTTATGCTAACTTGGAGTGAAGACTTCTTCCATTACCCCTAATCATTAGTGAGTTTCTACACATTTATATTTATATCCTAAAGATCTAGTTGAAGCTTCTTCATCACTTGTAAGAGTTGTACTTGCTTCTAATTGTTCCTAAGAAATTCTTCATTTCCCTTTAGTTATTGTGTGCATTCTTGTTTGATGAAGAGAGGAAGTCTTTTCTTTCTAAGTATTTCATCTTTCCACTTGGGGGTTTATTGAGGGGACTTCAATGCTTGGTTCATATCCTTGTGATGACATAGGACCATTTGACCATCAATCTTTATACCCCTATTGTAGCTTTGAAAGTGTTTTTCTTCTTAGCCTGCACTTTCTCAATTTCTTTTATTCTGTAAAGGACCTCCTCATAATTTAAACCCCTTTTCATGACTTCTTATTATGGGTACGGGTATTCCTCATTAGAATAATGCCATTGGATATCCAAAAAAGATGTATAGTTTGCTATGAACTTTGGGGGGCTATGCATATTAAAGGGCATAGTTTCAAAGTCCATATTCTTTGCTTCCATTAGTGTGTATATAGAACATGGTAAGATATACATTGTTTTACGCATCACAATTAGATAAGGTAGGAATTATTTTATTTTCTTAGTGAAAGCTTTATTAAAAGTAGAGTGACGAGTTTAATAAGAAATCTTTTTGGATACCAATATACTTGGGACATACTTGAATAGAGTGTGGGGTGCCTTGGTAGCAACATAAAATATGATGTATTTAATATTTTCATCTGAGTATTAGTCTCCTAAGATCTTTATGCTTTATATTATAATTGGCATATCCATCAATGGATAAAATCATATAATATAGTATAGTGAAGAAATGATTGTATATTGGTCCATATTGTGAAGCATATTTATGCTCCTAAAGGTTCCAATGATAAAAATGGATATATGGGAATTTATTAGTCTAATTCCATCTCATCTATTAAATGGTTTTCGAACACATTGCACCTAGCATATATGAGGCCATGTAGTGTTATCATCCTTAACCTTAGAAACTGAATAAAACCCAATGATATTCAGAAATGCCCAACATTTTATTAGAATAAAAACCCTTAAGGTAGGGAAACACCTTGTAATGATCCTATTATAGAAGGAATTCACTCTTGTTCACTTTCTTCTTAAGTTTGGGTGATCTCTCAATGATATAAGTTCCAAATATAATAAACTCCACACTACTCATAAGGAGGAATCCACCATTATTTATAACTAACAACATAACCCTAATCATAACAACCTCCTAACTACCTAGTCAACCTTTTTTAATTATTCCCCATTAATTTTATTCAATACTAATTACCATAGTTAACCTTATTTAATAATAACAAGCATAGTCGACCTAGTCCACTTTACATTGAATGACCTCAATTATTACTCTACTATGGGCCCTTTAGCCCCCCATTAAACCCATAGGGAGGATCCCAACATTGCACCCCTCTTATAAAAGTGTTTCCCTCAATGCTTGTTGTGTGGATGTACAATCATAAACCAAAGTCCCATGGATGAGTGTGAACCCCAATACTAAAGTAAGCCATAGAACAAAGGTCACATGTATAAGTGATAGCCACCAAGTTGAAATAGTCTAACAATCTCCACCATAAATTTGGGTCCATGTAGGCGTACTAAAAACCATGCCGAAGTGGATAGCTCCATATGTCCAAGTACCAATTTCAATACTAATGTAATCCAAGGATCTCGTTCTGTGAAATTTTGGTGAAAACTGCATAGAGAACTGAGCTAGTAGAAATTCACACAAAGCTTGCAAAATAAATAGAGAGAGAGAAGATAATGAGAGATAGAAAAATGAATTGTATTGATTCACTATGTGAATGGAATAATACAAATTATATAGTCTACATGGCTCAATTAATGCACCATAGTAGTGATCTATTGAGATCTGGAAAAATTGGAGTGAACTGCCACCTAGTCCTAGTTAATCAATGATGGAGTCATCAGTTAACTAATTAATACAAGTGAAGTGGAGAGAATCAAATGCACACACATGTGGAGTCTTATCATATAGCACTGATGAGGGTGATTGATTGACCAGATAACATGTAGTACCACTACCTCTACCCATAATTCATGTCCTAACTCAGCACCACTGAGCATGCTCCTTGATTTTTCCATCATTGTCACGTTCATCCTTTCTGCAACTCCATTCTATTGAGGTGTGTATGAATTAGTATTCTACCTTTCTATACCACACTTACATAATTCCTCAAATTCATTTCCGTATAATTCTCCACTATTATCCATCCTCAACACCTTAATTCTCTTCTCTATCTGGTTCTCCACCACCTAGTCCTAGTTAATTGATGATGTGGTCATCAATTAACCAGTGAAGACAAGTGAAGTGGAGATAATATCATGCACGCACATGTGGATTCTTGTCATCTAGCACCGATGAGGGCAATTGATTAACCAGGTAACCTGTAGTACCCACTACCTCTACCAAAAATTCATGTCCTAACCTAACACCACTAAGTATGCTCCTTGCTTTTTCCATCATCGTCATGTTCATCCTTTTTGCAACTTGATTCTGTTGAGATGTGTATGAATTAGTATTATACCACACTTGTTATAGAATTCCTCGAATTCATATTTGTATAATTCTCTACCATTATTCGTCCTCAACACCTTAATTCTCTTATCTATCTGATTCTCCACAAGAGCCTTAAAAATTTTCAATTTCTCAAAGACTTTAGATTTCTTCTTGAGGAAATAAATCCATGCATTCCTCGATAATTCATCTATAAATGAAACATAGTACACATATGTTTCCGAGTGATGGAACCGACAAAGGTCCAAACACATCATTGTGCACCAATTGTAAAATACCCTCTACCCTCGTAGCACTAGAGGAGAATATTACATGATTCTACTTCCCATATACTAAATGTTCACATAAATCAAAATATAGAGAGAAATTTCCCATACATTCAACCATACCTTTACCTTATAGTACTCAAAGTCCCTTCTCTCCAATATGCTACACTCTTTGGTGCCACAACATAGTATTTTCTCAAGAAACTGTAGGAGTTTTTTCTTATTTAGGTCCAATCTCAGGACAAAAAAACTATTTGACCCATCACTAATATTACTTCCTTGTAGCTTGTATAGGGTTCCAAAATGAAATCCCTTAAACAAAACCATTTCTCCTTGAACCATCCTGTAGGTTCCCTTTTCAAACACTGTTTTTACACCTTAATCATCCATCTTTATTACATAAATCAATTTATGGCCAATATTGGGATGTGAAGAACACTATTGAGTGTTCTAAGACTTCCATCCATGCGATTCAACAAAATTTTCCTCATCATATGATTTTGGCTATCGTGTCATCTCCTAGAACCACTCCCCGTGAGGAGTCATATGAAAGGATGCACCTGAGTTGACCAACCATGCCTCATGATATGCACGTGTTCTTGAAGAAGCCAAGTACACATCCCCTCTTTTGTACAAAGAAGTTTTTTCTTCTATAGAAGAAGCATCATCAAATCCCTTCCCTCTCTCAACACTTTTGGATATACATTGTTTCTTGTAGTTCCCTTTGTTTCCACATCTCAAGCATTCCTTTACAAATTTTCGAGGAGATTTAGATCTTTCCCTAGATTTAGATCTCCCACTTGAGGAATTAGTTTTATTTATTTCTCGGGAGCATCCTCTTTCAGATAAGGCATTTGTACTCTGGCTCTCCATGTTTTTCTTCCTCATATCCTCCAACAACAAGGATGATAACACATCATCAAAACTTAATGTAGTTGAGTTACTACATGTGGCCACAACTAAACTATCCCATGAGTCTGGTAATGAGAAAAATAAACTGATACACTTATCTTCATCAAAAATATTAATATCAACATACAATAACTAACTTACCATAGTATTGAATGTGTTCAGATGCTTTCTTACCGAGTCTCCATCTTTGATCCCCATGTTGTATAGATTCTTCCGTATGAACAGTTTTTTTACTAGGGACTTAGATTGACACAAATAACCTAGCTTATCCCATAATTCCCTGGTTGTATATTCTCTTGACACATTCAATAATACTAAATCTAAGAGACACAGCTAGATTGTTCTTTTCACCTTCCAATCCAACTTTACCCAGTCTTATGTTGACATTCCTATAGGTGCAGTACTTAGATCCACAATGATCCATTGATAATTGTCCACTAATGGATCTTCCATCTTGAGCTTCCACAACTCAAAATGTTTCCCATTAAATTTCACGATCTCTGTTTTTTAACTTCTTTCCATTTATTTTCACCACAAGAATCCATATCGCAGAGCTCCCACTATAACAAGGTTTACCACAAACCCTATCCAAATCCTTGACCATAAAGATGTCCCCCTAAAGCCAATAACTACTTTGATATGAAATTTATATTTAAACCTTATAAAATTAATAAATAAAAATAAATTCTTAATAAAAATAGAAAAATACAATGACACATAGATATTACATAGATATTTTACACTAGAAACCCAAACTGGTAAAACCAACAACATGTTTAGAGATGTACCTCGAATTATTTATTCATAATCATTCTTCATTATTTACAATGCAATATATATATAATCCCATGACACCCAAAACCCTAATCCATTGACCAAGATTAGTCAACAACCCTAATTCCTTAACCGAAATTAGAAAACCATCAGAAAAAACCATGTGCCAAAAAATTCTTAAAAATGAATGCAAGAAGCCATGTTAGTACCCATTTTACAATTCATGTAATGAATGAATACTAAAAAAAAGGAAAGAGGGAAAACCTCATGGTAACCACCCCCTGCCCATCAAAGTAAAATGAAAGAAAAGACAGTTGCCTGAAAATTATGTCCTTAACTCCAAGATAGTCATGCATAAAGTGGAATTTCTAATCAGTGAATGTCTTGATGAAGATGTCAACATCTTGTTCAGAGGAAAGATAATACTGCAAATTGATTATCCTATCATTAACCAACTCTTTGATGTAATGCATATGGATCTCGATGTGTTTTGGTTGCTGCTACTGCAATAGGTATCTGAAAAGCATTAGAGTGCTCTAATTGTCACACCAAATGAAAATTAGACAATGGAACTAGAGGTCTATGTTTTTGAACTTCTTTCCATTTATTTTCACCGCAAGAATCCATATCGAAGAGCTCCCACTGTAACAAGGTTTACCACAAACCCTATCCAAATCCTTGACCTCAAAGGTGTCCCCCTAAAGCTAATAACTACTTTGATACGAAATTTAGATTTTAACCTTGTAAAATTAATTAATACAAATAAATTCTTAATAAAAATAGAAAAATACAATGGCACACACATATTACACAGAGATTTTACACTAGAAACCCAAACTGGTAAAACCAACAACCTGTTTAGAGTCACACCTCCAATTATTTATTCATAATCATTCTTCATCCTTTTCAATGCAATATATATAGGATCCTGCGACACCCAAAACCCTAATCCATTGACCCAGATTAGTCAACAACCCTAATTCCTTAACCAGAATTAGAAAACCATTGAAAAGACCATGTGCCAAAAAATTGCTAAAAATGAATGCAAGAAGTCATGTTAGGTACCCATTTTACAATTCATCTAATGAATGAACACTAAAAACAATAAAGAGGGAAAACCTCATGGTAACCACTCCCTGCCCCATCAAAGTACAATGAAAGAAAAAGACAGTTTCCAGGAAATTATGTCCTTCACTCCAAGATAGTCACGCAGAAAGTGGAATTTCTAATCAGTGAATGTCTTGGTGAAGATGTCAACATCTTGTTTAGAGGAAGAATAGTATTGCAAACTAATTTTCCTATCATGAACCAACTCTTTGATGTAATGCATATGGATCTCGATGTGTTTTGGTTGTTGCTACTACACTAGGTCTCTAAAAAACTTTAGAGTTCTCTAATTGTCACACCAAATGACAATAAGACAATGGAACTAGATACCAAGCTTAGTGAGGAAGTTCAATATCTAAAGTGATTAAATGTTAATGTTGAATTCTCCTATATACTCGACCTTTGTGGATGATAAAGAAATCATTTATTTCCTTTTTCTCGACCAACAAATGGGGCTGGATCCAAAAATGAGAGTATACCTGGAAGTGGAATTGTGATTAGTTCTATTAGCAACCTAATATGAATATATGAATCCCATGAGATATAATGTGCAACCTACTACATAGTGAATCCCATAACTGGTGGTGCCCTAAACATATATGAGGATGTGCTTGGCATCTTTCTAGAGTATCTCATGTGGCTTCTGCATGTACCTGGAAACTACCCCCACTAAATATGAGAGATTTGGTCAGGTGTGGGTGAGATATAAGAAGCTCCCCACTAGATGTCAATACAAGGTGTTGTCCACCAATGTTGTATCCCCGCCATCCTCAAGCCTTACCTTGGACAAGAAAGGTATGGATGCAAAATTGTAGTCGATCATGTGGAATCTAACCAAGAGATACCTTTCATACTTAGTCTGAGACAACTTGATGCCTGAATCATCTTGGTTGACCTCAAGACCAAGGAAAGCCTAAAGTGGACCCATATCAGTCATAGAGAACCTATAATGAAAAATATCTTTGACTGTAATAATTGTTGAGGTCGAACTACCCGTGATCAAGAGGTTGTCTTCATATACAACTAAGATCAACAAAGAGTCAGAAGTCCTCAACATATAAACATTGGGATATGATTTACATCTAAAAAAATTATGATAAAGTAAATATCAATCCAGCTTAGCGTACCATGCTCTAGGTGCCTGCTTGAGTCCATAGAGTAAATGTTTTAGTCGACAATGTAGAGATGAGTTATGTATGTACCCCTTTGTGGTAGATAAATCACTCTATGGATAAAGTGATCACTCTCTTTCTATGGTTCCTTGGGGAAAGATAGAATGAAAACAAATGGTAACTGAAATTCTCCAAGATCACTATTCTATTTCTTTGCGAGAGGGTTAAGTAGAAAAGAGAAAAAGTAGAGCACCTTATTTTAGCAATCATCATCATTGCTCCAATCCAAATGAGCTCCAATATAGCAGCTCCTTTAGTGAAGCTAATACTTACAAGCACAAAATGAAGCAATACTTCTTATACTATCTCCTAGGATTAGATGAAAATAATCCTACTTGATGACTTTCTATGAAGAAATCAAAAGAAACGAATGAACAAGAAAACATAAGAGAACCAAGTCAAGTTATATTGATAAGAATATGGAAAGTTACAACCTTTGTGTGATGTTTCTAACCTCTAGATATCCTTCTTCATCCCTTAGATGAGAGATTTTTCTCTATAGCAAAGGTTTGGCTCTTCTCTATATAATCATAAGTTTGATATATTATTCACCCTCTTCCCCCATTTCCACTGATGAGAGGCTTTCTTATATAGTTGCATAGGAGATCAACCACTTGGGATAAATTAGGGACTTGGTTGAGGAAAGAATGGATATTGGTAAAGGATGAGTTATCTTTATGGTTATTCTTTCTCCCAAGATAGGATAGAAGGATACTTGAACAATATCTCAATGAAAACAAGAAAACAAAAGAAGAACCATCTAGAAGGTCCTCAAAAGATGCCCCTAAATCCATGGGATTTGACATTATCAATATGGTTTCTCCCCTAGAATGGTAGACAGAGTGACCTAGTTTCTCCCCTAAAACTGCATCAAGGAGATGGTCACTCCCCCAGAGTGGAAATGGGATCGACCATGGTAAAATGAAGCTAGGACTGAGGAAAAAAGATAAGGAATGAAGGAAAATGGCAATGTCGATCTTGTTTGACTTCAATCATGATTAGGGGGTGTCATTTTACTTGTGAGATGCGACACTGAGCATAGTGAAAAAATGGTGTATAACAGATGGCCCCCAAAGTGTGAGGTCAAAGAAGAAAGTGATGGCTGAAACACTTTGTGACAAATCTCAAACCAAGGGACTTAAGAAAGGAAGACTTGTCGAAAAAACAAGCGTACTTCAGTATACATATAAAATATCCGAGGTAGGCATACCCATACTTGAAATAACCTGTATTAAAACATGGTCTCCGACCAATACATTGTAGATCCATGATAGGACTAACTTAGGACACAACCACCAGATATACAATGTGAATATGTGTAACAGTACATGTATTAAATATTCTCCAACACGGCATGGGGAGATGAAAAGTAGAAAAATACCACTACAAGGTCCCCCAGGGGTCTTCAATACTGACCCCAAATAGTAAAAATCTACCATGTGAATAGATGTTTTGGCGTCGAACATGGTAGAAACCACTTGATTACCGGTCAATGAGGTTTTACCGTTAACAAGTGCAAGGAAAATCACCAATGATGATAATGAATCCCAAGGTACTCTAAGTAAATTCCATCGAATGTGAGTAGATGAATTGAAGTTGAACATCCAATAGAATCCTTCGAACATAGGTCAATGATGTAAACCCAGTTTCGAAAACGAGGAAACCTTCCATTGAGGCATGTAGGTTCCAAGGTACTGACTAGTGTCTAAGTCTAATTCTTGGATAAGGTGTTGAAGTTGACAAGAATATAATCATTGAAGGAGGTCCATGATGTTTCCCCCATCATCTAGACGAAACAAAAATAATAATGATTTGAGATAGTAGATAGAAGAGCATAGACTGACACAGGGATGAAAAATGTAGGGGTTAACCTCCCTTGAACATTGCATGACACATGAATGACTTGGCAGCATTGACTCAACGAGGCCAAAATAACAAAAGTAATGACGTGAAAAAAACAAATGGATCTCTTAGAAAAAATCGAAAGAGCATGACGAGACATGAAATGGGACGACAACTAGAGGTTCTCTTTTGAAGGATTCAAAAGAGGATGATGACACATGGGATTCAGAAGGCATAGAGACAATCGGATTATTCAAGTATGTGAAATGATGTAGGCAAGTGCCATGTTCAAGGGAGACACAAAATCCAGCATAACACTTATGAAAAACTTGGCCCAGTTCTCTTAATTCCCCCCCATCATGATGGATGAGTACCTCCTTGTTTTTTAATGAGCTTGAGGAGGATAAAAAATGCTCGGTCCCAAAAGGGTCCTTCATTGTTTAGTTTTACGAGTCTAGAAAAGGGAAACTTGGAGGTCTTTTCATATTTAAAGAGTCTAAAAATATTGGGTAAAGAGGACTCCATAATGGACTTTTTCGTAAAATTAGTCTCGAGGGTCCAAAAAAGTATAAAATGATGCCTAGGAAAACTCTCCTCACCAAGATGGTCAGGGTGTTCCTTTTTCATAAATATCCTAATGTGACTGAAAAAGGGGTAAACTATCACCCACTAAACATGCTTTCTAATTTATTTAACGAGTGTGAAAGAAAACAAGATCGCTCGACAATCGTTTTGGTTTAAGAAGTGCGAACAGAGCTTAAAGGGATCTTCGTAACAAAAATTATTTTTCGTAATTTAGATGTTTGAGGCTGGAAAAATGGTGACCTTTTCATAGTTTAAGGAGTTTGAAAAAGTCAAAGAGTACTCGCCTAAGCAGTAAGATCACCAATAAAAGTCTTCAGGACACATGTCGAAATGACAAAGGATAAAAAAATAGAGATGTTAGAATTTTAATGAAAATGCTCATTTTAAAGGGAAAATTAATATAAAATAGGAAAAAATATTAGACTAAGGTAAAAATGGGTTAAAATTTTGATATAAAATAACCAAAAGGGGTGAAAAACAATTCATTTTTACCTTACATTTGAAGAAATTGGAAATCGTGGTGTTTTCCCTTTTGTGGAGCAAATCTTTAGGCATTGATTCTGAACAAACCAGTGGACGATTCTTCTTGTTGTTTGAACTAGGTTCTTACTCTTTCCTTTCTTATCAATTTTATTCCCTTTTTGTTGCATTTTAGGATGTTTTTGGGTGCTTTCGAGCCAAGATTAGGGCTCAATTTGCGCCATGGGATGGTCGTGCCCTCCTAGTGTCGGGGGAAGCAACCAGGAAACTCTATTTACACTAGAAAAGGACCCTGGTCACCATGTATCCAACAGAAAGGGCGCGATAGACATAGAATTTGTTTTTGAATTTTCTGGTCAGCAAAAGGATAGGAATTTTTTTCCCAATGGATCTAACATTTTTTAAATTCTTTGTAGGTGAGTTTGGGAAAGATGTTCGAGTGGAAAGAGAGTGAACACGAAAGAGATGACACTGTGTCTTTGAGGGATCAAAACACAATCGCTGCACTAAGAATTGTGAGCTACTGAAGTTTTTCAAAATCGAAAACATGAGAAAGGAGATAATGCTTCTTGAGCATCTGATCTAAACATGGGATCCCAATGAGAAAGTGTTCAAAGAGGGTCCTCATGATTTAGAAGTTGAGGTAGAGGACATCTATTTTTTACAGGGCTTTCAAAGAGAGGCGCCCTTGTTTCTTTGGTTGGGACCAGAGATACTGAGATTTCCACTGAGGAGTCGGTTGCCACTTACTACAGATAGGGTGTTGATAGGACCA
This sequence comes from Picea glauca, assembly GCA_000966675.3. Taxonomy (NCBI): domain Eukaryota; kingdom Viridiplantae; phylum Streptophyta; class Pinopsida; order Pinales; family Pinaceae; genus Picea; species Picea glauca. Next base: position 232,101 of record JZKD02S1920474.1, on the reverse strand, counting down.
GTGTAAAAATTATGATCAAAGAGATCGAGGATCGACCACTTCACGCGATTACATTCACCATTAGAAAATTGGTCGGAAGCATAGGAGCTCATATCATCACAAAGTCACAGATGGCCTATGCGGTTGAATGCATGGAGCCTAGAGTATTCAACTAGTGTGAGGGTGTTTTGTTGAGACTTAAAAACCAAATCACTCGATTTGATACCAGAAAGAAAAAACAGTTTGGCTATGGTTCATTGCTTGTTTTTTTTTTTTTGGAGAGAGTTCCTTTATTACAGCCCCAAATTGTGCTACCGAATCATCCCATAATGGAAC
>JZKD02S1920474.1:176877-194976 GCA_000966675.3 Picea glauca | reverse complement strand
TAAATGTTCAAGTACAAGATGATTCAAAATGAAAATGTCTCCTTGGTATATATAGGAGACTAGGAGGTATAATTACAACTAATGACCTAAAGATGACATAAATAAAATAACATTAATAATGTAATATGCCCCAATTAAGGGGTAATGAGCCAATATTAGGGCTTAACAAAGGTTCTAAATGATCATAGGATCCTAGACACCTAGAGGACCACCAATCAGAATTTAAAGTATAATAAATGGATTCCCCACAACAAGATGTTGTCTATTAACTGGGGTTTCCCCCCCAGCTAGGTATTGAATAGAAATATGATATCCACCAGTTGGGGCTTACCCCCAAACTAGGTACTGATTGACCCGAAGATACCCACTAGGTATAGGTATCTCCATAGCTAGATAAGGACTTATTCTAGGATACCCTCCAACTGTTGGTTTCCCAAAACCTAGATATTGAGACTCCCTGAGAAAACTATAGGTCATAGGTTTCCCCCTAGTAGGGTATTGACCCTCCCTGTATTGGCCATTTGGAGGTGGAACTCCAATTGGTTGATGGCTTCCTAAAAGATTGCCATTGGTGGAAGGCTCCCCCCCAACCAAAGTGTGAACTCTCTTGGAAGTTGGACCGACAAGAGGTTGCACCCCAGAGTGTTGTGGAATAGAGGGTGGGATGGGTGTGACAATTGGAACAACTGTCGTAATGTTACCAACTGGACGAGATGAAAATATCCTCAAACTGTTTGCTAAGGAATTATAATTCAACAGTAATTGAGGCGTTTGAGTTACATTCATTTGAAAAAACTAGGAGGTTATGTGGGACATGGTCATCCCTTCCATGGGGAGGAGAGAAGGAAGTGGTTTTGAAATAGGAGAAAAAGTGGATGTGGAAAAATGTGATGGAGAAAATAACTCGATCAGATTTTGTCTAAATCGTTAAAAAATGTTGTGTCCAGAGGGTGTTTCCTGTTATCCCCTAGCCTAGGGATAACTAAGGAGATTATGTCTCAATTCCCACAGGTCCTAGAAATGGAGTACCAAGAGCCATATTGACTTGAGCCTAGCCCTGGAAGGCCCATCCTTCTTCTTTAGTGCCTCCATCCTGTTAGCAACAACAACATCCATCCCATTGGCCTGGTCCTGAAGTAGCAGTGGGTATTGCTCCATGAGGTAATGAGTCTGGGTATTTTGGTATGTGTCACTTTGATTCTCAAAACATTTGAATATGTGAATTTTATTCTCTTTCGCTTCATGATGTGTGCTTGGAATTTATTCATTTTGACTTGTCCATTGGGTGGGTTTATGAAAGGTCACCATCCATTCCTACCATACTTATCACTTTTCATCATCTTCCCTCTCATATTTCCCCTACATTAGTTCAGGAATTGGGTTTTCCAAGCTAGTAAAGGTTTGTACCTTGCCTTGTGGGAAGAAGGGGCTAAAGGACTAGAGGGTAAAAGTAGCTGGAAAAAGATAAAATACAAAAGATCAAACCTTTAGATTCTTTTCCCAGGGATCCTTGAGAAATAAATAAAAGAATTCTCAGTAAGAAAAAGGAGGGAGCCATAAAATAAATAAACTCAAGACCTTGTTGGAGGATAGGGGGTCTCATCACGAGGAAACCTATTAGGTCCATGGGAATGTAGCGGTATGAAACTACTATTCATCTAGTCACCATGCTAGGGTAGTGGCTCTTGGTAGCATAGCCAAGAGAAAGGAGGTCTCATCACGAGCCAACCTTCTCATCTCAGTGAAAGGCTTGTGGGTAACACTGTCACCACTGGTCACCACACCAGGGAAGTGTCCCCCATCTATTCTCTTGAAAGAAAAATAAATAAGATAAAAGTAAAAAGGCATTGATTGGGATAGGAAACAATTGTATCCATGTCAAGGTGCATCTCACCCTATTTAGAGGCACACACAGGTAAGGCCTACATTTCCCTAGCATCATTGCACCCCTTTCCCAAACATCCCCTACACCGTCTCATCCACTTACATGACCTAGATTGGTCTTCACCAAAAACACCCCACACCTAAGGAGAATATTCCTAATAGGATGTCCTAGAACCCTCTCCAAACCTAGTTTGTTAAATAGTATAACATCTTTGAGCATTTGTCTGGGAAAGGGGGGTTTTATGCACATGTTTGGGTAACTTGATTATTAGATGTGATTGACATTGATATGATCCATGTGACTTATGAGCCCATAGAGGGAGTACGTGTTGTTGTTGTAGGGCCACACCTGACATACAGGTACATGTGGGGAGATAATTAGGTCGGACCTCCATAGGGATAAAATCCCACCAGATAGATGTTGAGACCCCAGCCAGGGGAAGACATATACTAGAGGCTTGCACTGGAGTGAGAGGAGGAGATTCCACTGGAGATAGCTTGGTAGACCTAGACCTAGGGGGGTCTTTCCTTTCCCCTTGAACATTGGCCTTGTAAGGACCATTATGTCACCTATCTGACCCTTGATTTCACCTAGTGTTAGATGGACATGATGGAGGAATTTGTGTGCCAAGTGACACGTGTGGCATGATCCAAAGGCCTTGGAAGGACTAACATTTTTCTCCTAGAGGCCAATGTCTCACCTAGGAGGCCTAATGTCACCCTATAAGGGCATGCCATCACCTCTTTTTCATTATTTAGGGTTTAATTTGTCAATTTTATGTAAAAATTGGATATTTGATGTAACTGGCCATGCCGACCTTTTTGACCTAATTTTATAATTAAAGGTCATTTGGATTGTATAAATAAGAGATAAATCTCTTGTATTTTTTCATCATTCTTTCATTGAAAAAAGTGAGGTCTGAAATTTGGCCTTTTTAAGTCTTATTGGCTGAAATTAAGTGGTGCACAACTCTTGGACAAGGCTTGTCTTGGTGTTTTTTGGCATTCTCTTGGTGGAAAATTTTCAACTAGGGTATTTTCTAGATTATTGTTGGTGAATGTAATTGAAATTCTGCAATTCTTCTTTCCTTTGAATGGTTATAGTATCTTTACTTTGCATTTACTAAGATCATGAAATTGCTATTATAAAACCCTAGAAGATTAAGCACATGTTATTGTCCTTATCTCAATAGCTATATACCTACTAGATTTTGCCAGAAAACCTATCCATTGAAACATGTGCTAGAGCCCTACCATTGTAGCAATCTAACATCATTTTCTTCATCATGCCTTTATTTATCTCAAGATTGAACTAAGAATAAGGACAACGACTAGGGCCTAGGGTTAGCTACTTCCTAGTAGTCATTCTCCTTCTAGGGTTTGGTAATTGAGGCCTTGGGTTACCAACACCTCAATCATTTTCCCTCTTGTCTCTAGTTCACACATTATCATTTATTTCCTTCAAGATTTCTATGGAAAAAAGTGACTCCATTATCCCTAAAGACACTGGTTTATACCTTGTACTTGATTGATTGATGAGAACAACCATTAAACCTTATACCTAAAGCTATTTGCTAAATTTTCCTAGCCCTAGATTAGACTAATATATTAACATTCTTGATGATGTTACAAAAGTAAGCTACAACCATATATTGCAACAATAAAATATCCTAAAAGAAATTATTAAAGTTGATTTTTACATTGCCTTATTAGCTTCCGATAAGTGCTATCATATTTCTATTGTTAGGTTATCATTTTGGGTCATTTTGAAGCTCTTTTAAGGTGTAAATTGTGAATCTGTCATCATATATACATTTCTATTATAAATTTCTGTTTTCTTCATCTTATATCAACTTATTGCTTTTATTGAAAAGTCCAAGGTTTTACGAAGCATAACATCAATTGTTACTTGCAAACTAGTGTTTTCTTGTTGTCTTGTTCTCGGCAGGTACACTTAAGCATATCATTGCTTCATATTGTTAAACCTTTGGAACTTTTTGATCAGTGTGACTTGTGAGAGGGGACAAATTTTCTTGATATCTTAACCTTTTCCTTCTCAAACCCCCAAGTCACTGGGGACATCTCCCCTGGGATTTCACCCCTAAATAGAAAGAGGTGTCTTATTAAGGTGATAGTGATATGAAAACCTCATGTTATGCCAATTTATCATCCACTTTCCTTTCCCTTTTGGAAAAGTACAAATTGTGCAATAACATTTTGGCCTCGTTTCTGGGGAACACTGAATCAATTCTCCTCAAACACGACACTTTTTGGTAAGCCTTTCCTCAAAATACTTTACTTTGCAAAGCCTACCTGGTGACTCCACTGAGGGTGATCCCCTCATCTCTTTGGTAGTTTCAAGAGAACTATCTAGCGACTCCACAAACCTTAAGGAGGTATATCAACCCTCCCCAGTCATTTAGAACAAAACCTCCCCGAAAATCTCTTGTAGTAAAATCATTATTTGGAGGAAATCTTCCCTTAAACACAATGTCTAGCGCAAGAACTGAGACTGTCAATCCAAACCTAGCCAAAAACCATAAGAAATGGCCATCCAAGATCTTCAAACCGTTAGACATGACAGGTATACTAGGGTACACTAGGAAAATTCCCCCTAAGTATGAGAAGTGGTTTCCTAAATTCACGAGTAATGATGTAGTTGGTGCCGAGAAGCATATGAGTAATTTATGTGCCTTCTTTTATCTTCATTCCATCAGTGATGATGCTGAGGATCTAGCTATGAAATTATTTTATTCTACCCTCCATGATGGCACTAGACGTTGGTACAATGAGCTCCCTGATGCTAGTATTAAAACCATGGATAGGTTAGAGGAAGTATTCCTCAAATGATGGAATATCAAGGAAGACCCCAACATGCTATTTATAAGGTTGAATAACCTCGTGAAACAAGAAAATGAAACCATTAGAGAATTCCATGACAAATTTGAAATTTTGATGCAAAAGATCCCAGTAAGGCATCATCCTTATGATAGTTTCCTTCTCTTTCTATATAACAAAGCCTTTATAGGACAGCTGGGATATCTCCTCAGAGATAAATCCCCTAAAATAATCCAAGAATCCCAAGAGGTAGCTACAAGGATTTAAGACAACCTTTCGTCATCTAGAATCGAGCCTTTCTCAGCCCCAAGAGTCAGAATAGATGTTAAGCGTAAGATAGTCCACAATATTGAACCTACCTCATACATTAGTGCTAGCTTATAAAAGATACAACAGACTGTAGATGGGATGGTAAAAACCCAAGAACTAATGATGAATGAGATTTTCAACCTAGAAAGAACTCGACAACAAGCCCCTAGGGTTCCTTACAAAGGGAAATTCCAGAAATGGAACCAAGGTTTTAGACCAAAAATGATCAAGAGGTTCCCAATAATTTATCCCCTGCAAATGTAGTAGATGAAAACCCTTGGTGCTTACAATGCAACGAGTCACATTGGGAGCATGAGTGTCCTTTCAACAATGGTGATCATGACCAAATAAACATTGTTAACCCCACCGTTGAAAACCCTCAATATTTTCTTAATGTCACACTTGAAGAACATCAAGAAGGCATAAAGGAAGAGGCCAGGAAGGCTAGGATGGAGGTGATAATTAACCTTGACCAAGAATTAAGAGAAAAGTTGAAGAAGCAAGAATTCCAAGTATATACTAGGAAAAAAAGAATGAACCAACCATCCTCTATTGGTACTGCAGTTTCACAAACAAGACCTCCACCCATGAAAACACATATTCCTAAGAATCCTCCCAAAACTGATAAAGTCAACTTAAACTTTGATTTTAAAGGTGCACTGGAAAAATTGCACATGACCATTGCATTAAGAGAAATCATCAAAGTCCCATCTGTAAAAGAACGATTCAAATTTATTTTCAAAAGTTTATATGAGCCAATGGACCTTCCTATCATGTTACAAGAAGATCACTTTAGGGTTCATTATGATGGACATCCACCTTTCTTCATGACCTTACTGATTAATAACAAATGCCTTAACAACTATATGCTTGATACAGGGGCAGGTACTAACATGATTTCTTTGAAGGCCATGGAAAAATTGGGCTTGAAAGTCACATGGCCTTATAGGAATGTGCGTGGTTTTGAGTCTAGGGCCATACCCACTCATGGGGTAGTTGAGAATGTCAAAGTTTTCCTTGGAATATACCCCGAGAGAGTGATCCACATGAATATTTTGGTGGTGGATGTCTTAGATGTGTGGGTTATCCAGGAAGTTTGTTGCAATGCTGGGAGGCACCTTAGATATGGATCTCACTTATATCAACATGCCTATGAATGATGGGACAATAATCCATCTCTAGAATGTGCCAATGACCAAGGTCCATGTGCTAGAAATTGGTGATGACATTGGAACTGGCAAGAGACATGAACAGGGGTGATTTTAAGGATGGAAATTTATTCTAAAATGTAGAAACTTGGGCGAATCTTACTAATCCTTCATATGCCAACTATAAATGTTTGGTGATATTTTTGTAAAAATATTCAAATTTATAAGGATTTTATACAGTTTGTATAAAATTTTGGTGATTTTTAAGTTAAAATAATTTTATCCTATAGAATTAGGGTGAATCATTTTTAGAATAGCGAATCTTTTTATGGGAAAAAAAATGGAAAATTAGCCCATGAGTGAAATTTGTCCCCTAAAATCATCCCTGCACATGAACCGATCAAAGAGAGTCTTCCTGTATTTTCCCTTGATGATTTACCTTTCGCTTCAGAGGAAGACTTTGATCAAATACAATGGCTGAAGAAGGAGGAGTATCACCAACTCTTAGACAAATATAAGGACAAGGAAGCTGGGACCATCCCAATAGGAAGTCTTCAGAACAAAATCCCACCCCCTCCCTTAAGACAATATACCAGGGTTGTGCAAGAGGTAGCCAAATTTAAGGCCACGGATTACAAAGAGGGGGATATAGTATGGATGTGGGATATAAATAAGGGAGAGCCTACTATTTATCCACATTAGAAGGAAGAAGACATCCGTTAAAAGTTGGTGGACACCTCCTTAAGCCCCATTAGGGGGCATATATTTGACTTCACAGGTAAGTGCAAGTAAGTAGGTAGGAATTTTCATTCATTGTATATACCATCTTCATTTCATGCTAGATTAGTTGTATTTTCATTTGTACATATGATTGTTTACTTGTATTTTAGTACATCATATATGAGCCATGGGTGATATCACCACCCCAAATGATTGTTAATCAATATTTTTGACATCTAGTAGGTCACATGTTATACTAGAGATGATGAGGTTCTCATGCGCTCTATAGTGAGCACATGTCCCTGAGTTGGAGCTAGATGTTATCCCCTATCCTAGGGATAACTAAGGAGATTATGTCTTGAGGCCCGCAAGTCCTATACATGGAGTATCGATAGACATATTGAATTGAGCCTGGCCCTAGAAGGCCCATCCTTCTTCTTCAGTACCTCCATCATGTTAGCAACAACAACATCCATCCCATCAACCTAGTCCTAAAGCAGCAGTGGGTATTTCTCCATGAGTTAATGAGTCTGGGTATCATGGTATGTGTCACTCTGATTCTAAAAACATTTGATGATGTGCATTTAATTATATTTTTCTTCATGATGTATGCTTGTAATTTATTCCTTTTGACTTGTCCATACTTGGGGTGGATGATAGAATACCCTAGCAAGTTGGTTCCCTTAGGACTGATTTTCCACTAGGGGGGTTTATGAAAGTTCATCGTCCATTCCTACCATACTTATCAGTTTTCATCATCTTCCCTCTCAGATTTCCCCTACATTGGTTTGGGAATTGGGTTTTCCAAGCTAGTAAAGGGTTGCACCTTGCCTTGTGGGAAGAAGGGGCTGAAGGCCTAGAGGGTAAAAGTAGCTCACAAAATCTAAAAGGAAAAATATCAAACCTTTAGATGCTTCACCCAGATATGTCTGAGAAAGAAATAAAAGGCTTCTTAGTAAGAAAAAGGAGGGACCCATAAAATAAATAAACTCAAGACCTAGTTGGAGGATAGGGTGTCTCATCAAGAGACAACCTATTAGGTCCATGGGCATGTAGCGGTATGACACTACTATTCATATGGACAACATGCCAGGGTAGTGGCTCTTGGTAGCATAGCCAAGAGAAAGGGGGTCTCATCATGAGCCAACCTTATCATCTCCATGAAATGATTTTGGGTAACGTTGTCACCACTAGTCACCACACCAGGGTAGTGTCTCCCATTTATTCTCTTGAAAGAAAAAGCAATAAGATAAAATTAAAAAGGCATTGAATGGTCTAGGAAACAATTGCATCCATCACAAGATGCAACTCACCCTCTTCAGAGGCACTCACAGGTAAGACCTACATTTCCCTGTCATCACTGCACCCCTTGCCCAAACATCCCCTACACCGTCTCATCCCCTTACATGACCTAGATTGGTCGTCACCAGGAACACCCAACACCTAAGGAGAATCTACCCAATGGGATGTCCTAGAACCCTCTCCAAACCTGGCTTGTTAAATAGTATAACGTCTTTGAGCATTTGTCTGGGAAAGGGGGGTTTTATGCAAATATTTGGGTAGCTTGGTTATTATATGTGATTGGCATTGCTATGATCCCTGTGACTTATGAGACCATGGAGGGAGTACTTGGTAGATGTGGCGAGATAATTAGCTCGGACCTCCATAGGGATAAAATCCCACCAGATGGATGTTGAGACCCCAACTAGGGGAAGACATATACCAAAGGCTTGCACCAGAGAGAGAGGAGGAGGTTCCACCAGAGACATCTTGGTAGGCCTGGACCTAGGGAGTATTTCCTTACCCCTTGAATGTTGGCCTTGGAAGGCCCATGATTTCACCTCTGTGACCCTTGATGTCACCCATCATTATATGGAGATGATGGAGGCAGTTGTGTGCCAAGTGGCATGATCCAAAGGCCTTTGAAGGCCTAACATTTTTCTCCTGGAGGCCAACATCTCACCTAGGAGGCCCAATGTTACCCTAGAACATCATGACATCACCTCTTTTGCATGATTTAGGGTTTAATTTGTCAATTTTATGTAAAAAACTAGATATTTGATGTAACTGGACATGTCAACCTTTTTGACCTAATTTTGTAATTAAAGGTCATTTGAATTGTATAAATAAGAGATAAATCTCTTGTATTTTTTCATCATTATTTCAATGACACAAGTGAGGTTTGAAATTCAACATATTTAAGGATTATTTGATAGATTATTCTTACTGAATGTAAGTGAAATTCTCCAATTTTTATTTCCTTTTAATGGTTATAGTATCTTCACTTTGCATTTACTAAGATCATGAAATTGCTAGTATAAAACCCTAAGAGAATAAGAACATGTTGTTGTCCTTATCTCAATAGCTATCTACCTATTAGATTTTGCTAGAAAACCTATCCATTGAAGCATGTGATAGAGCCCTACCATTGTATAACTCTAACATCATTTGCTTCATCAAGCCTTTATTTATCTTAAGCTTGAACTAAATAAGAAGGAAAACTGCTAGGGCCTAGGGTTACCTACCTCCTAGTAGTCGTTCTCCTTCTAGGGTTTGGTGATTGAGGCCTCGGGTTACCAACACCTCAATCATTTTCCCTCTTGTCTCTATTTCACACATTATCATTTATTTCCTTCAAGATTGTTGCTACAAAAAGTGACTCCATTAGCCCTAAATACACTGGTTTAGACCTTGTACTTGATTGATTGATGAGAACAACCATTAAACCTTATACCTCAATCTATTTGTCAAATTTTCCTAACCCTAGATTAGACTAATCTAGTAACATTCATTTTGTTGTTACAAAAGTAAGATACAACCATATATTTGTTAGGACCCTATAATGTACCTTTTTGCTCATACTTTTTTCTATCATTACATCCATTTCCCACTCATATTTAAGCCTACATTATCACCTTAACCTATTTCTCCAAAGGTATATAACATTTCTTCTCTTTGCTATATGTTTAATTTGTTTTACATATAATTTTACATTACTCTCATACTTATCCATTAATCATAAATATATAGTTTCTGAAACAGTTTGGACTGCAGTTAATATATTGTTGCTGCTTGAAGACCACATTGCTGAAACAATCAACAACACACAAATCTCGTTGCTGAAACAATCTGTGATTTGCAATGCTGAAACAACATTTCACATACAACAGTTACATTCGCTGCAACAACCGTACCTTAAGCTAGCACCATTAGAACCATCGTTGCTGCTTGAGACCACATTGCTGAAACAGTCAAACAGGACGCAAATGCCGTCTCTGAAATAGTCTGTGATTTGCGATGCTGAAATACTATTTTACAAACAACAGTAACAAGAAAAGATAAATAAAGAAGCTGTTACACCAGCCGCAACAATTGTACCTCAAGCCAACACCATCCCAACTACTGTAACAACATTTTGCTACGGGAGATCACAATATCCTATTCCAGCATAGAAGATTAGATTAGACTAAGAATAGGATTTTTATGTACACATGTAATTTTATGCTTAATTGTATTAAGAGGATTCTCCTCTTTAAATAGTGGAGAAATCAGCATTAGAGGGAGATTACGAAAGGCTTAGCTAGAGAGGAATTACAGAGAAGAAGCGTGTTCACTTTGGATATTGTAACTTGACACATTTGACAGATAAATAAAAGATGATTCTGAGCATTTCTTCTTAGTTCTTTTCATTTCTGGGGAATCTTGTGAGAAGGAGAGAGCCCACCTTCTTCACAAGATTCACCCATTAGTTTCTATAGTGTGTTAGTATTGTTTTTATTCATACCTTGTTAAAACTCTATTTTGCTGAAACTCTATTTCCACTGATTGTTACATTGTTTTTATACAATTCATTCCTGGGTAATTGTTAATCATTTTGATTGGTAATTCTGTTTGCAGAATGATTTTATGAAAGTGTGATAATCAGAGATAGGTGCTGAAGATTCCTTCTTTGAGGGATAGGGTCCTATTCTCTGTTATAGAATAGTTAGTCTTTGGTAATTGTTAATCATTTTGATTGGTGATTCTGTTTGATGAGTTCATGAAAGTGTGATAGTTAGAGACAGGTGCTGAAGATTCCTGCTTTGGGGAATAGGGTCTTGTTCTCTGTTTAGAATAGTTAGTCTTCTTTGCAGTATGCTGAAAGGTTCCTTTTTCCTAGGTTGCTATTTCTTAATGTAATCCAGGATTCTTCTGATAATTATTTTCCTTTGAATCTTAAATTCTACAATAGATAAATTTCTTTTACCATAATTCAATGTATAACTTCGGTCTGTTCAAAGCAAGATGTGATTAGTGTACTTTTACTACAACTCTAGATTTCTTTTGAGGTTGAGCATATACAGTGTGTGATTGCCTTTGAAATAAACAGACTTCCCTAGGTTGAAAATTTATGTAACACTTGATTGTTTAATTAATAAGCAATTATATTGACCAACATTTTGGCACCGTTGTCGGGGAAGGTAATTATAGATTTCAAAATCATTTACGTTTTTCTTTCAGATGCACAGATTGCATGAGAGGACGCGGACCCCCCAAGGAAACTAATGCTACAGGTGGCAGGGGTAGAGGAAGAGGAGGAAGAAAGACTTTCATCGACCAGATTATATCAAAATCTGAATTTGTTGTTCCTCAATGACCAAGCTCTCAAAAACCAAAGCCTCAACCTTCCTTTCAAGAGAACTATGAAATGGAGATTGTTTAAAAACTAGCAGACGACATTGAGGATCGAGCAAGTGCAGTAGGGGAACAAACAGAAGAAACCATGGATGGATATAATGAAGAACTGCACCATGAAGAATAGGTAGGTCTTGAAGCAGAGGTAAATGATGAAAAATCTTTTTCTACCTTAGGATTTCCTATTGGTGATATTCCTAGAGGAGCAGCTCCTATAAAAAATATTCCACTTTCAACTTTACCTAACTTTCATGGTTTATCTTCTGAAGATCCTGATGAATTCCTTTTCGAGTTTGAAATATTATGCAGAAGTTATGATTACATTTCCAATGCTCAAAAATTAAATCTATTCCCAACAACATTAAAGGGAAATGCATTAAGATGCTTCATGAGTCTCGGAGGTCATGTAATCACAACATGGGATAAGATGAAACATAAATTTCTGCACAAATATCAAGACTATTGCCGAACAAGAGAAAAAAGAGAGGAATTATTCAAGATGATACAGAAAGAGGATGAAAATCTGGAGGAATTTTTGGAAAGGCTACAATATAATCTACAAAGATCCAATCATCCCGATGTAAGTAAGGATATTCTTAAAACAATATTATTAAAAGGAGTAAGGGATGACTGTCTAGATATGCTAAATATGCTAGGAAAAGGGGACATATCTAAAGAATCATATGATGAAATTGTTAACCTCTGTAAAAGATGTTCAAGAGGAGCTGCAAGGAATAGATCAAACAACAGGGATACCACATTTTCAAGAGTTCAAAAATCAGCCAGTGGAGGAGCAACAAGAGCTGAAATAGGTAATCTACTTGAGGAATTTAAAACTGAAATATTATTCTCTTTTGATTCACAAATTGACACCTTGCAGATTCAAAAGAAACAAGCCGAAGCAGAAGCAACTCTGTCCATATTTTGTTCCAAATGCAGAGATAAGCACCCACGAAGGGAATGCCCATTGGACGAAAAGCTAATTTGCACCATTTGTGATAAGGATCATGAAATTCAACAATGCCCTTCTTTACCAGGAATCAAAGCAGCATTACAACCAACTGATGAAGAAGCTGAAGTTGTCTATCTATTGACACAGAGAAGGCAATGGAAACCACGGGGACAAGGTATGAATCCTAATATGCCATTTACATCTTCTAATAATTGGAATAATTATCCTTCTTTTAGTCAAGAAAATTACCCTCCCTTCAATCAAATGAATTACCCACCCATGCAACAAACAAACCCTCCCTTTGTAGACCCAACAGTATGGACACCTTGGCCTTCACAACAAAAACCTTACCTTAACCAATGGAATCCAAATTGGAGAGGTCAACAACCCTCATTCCCAAATCAATTTCCTCAATTTCAATCGCAAGTTCAACAATCACTCTTTTTACCATCAGGTACTCCACCAAACAATCAAATGATGAGGCCCTAACTACCTATACAACCTAACCCTAACCCCAATAATAAGGCTGTGCAGTGCATTGATATTCAAAACCAACCTATACTTTCTCTTTCCCCTGCACAATGCAATGATATTCATTTACGATCTGGAAAAATAGTAGAACCTATCGTTGATGATGTTACCTCTTTTGATTCCGATAAAGAAGAAATAAAGAGGCACGATGTACCTGACGAGGTACAATCGTCCTCCAACATTGTTGCTAAAATAGAAAAACCACCATTCCCTGAGTGTTTAGCTTTGACTAAAACGCTCGAGCCACCTTCTTTCAATCTTCTAGGGGAATTACAAAATATCTATGTCAAAATTCCACTATTACAAGCACTAAGAGATGTACCAATTTATGCCAGAAACATGCGAGACATTTGTGTTAAGAAACCTGGTAGGAAAACTAAAGATCCCCTCACAGTTCATGTCATGGGTGATTTGTCTGCACTAATGTCAGGTAAAGCTACTCCAGTTAAATATGGTGATCCCGGCCATCCTACTATCAAAGTGCAAATTGGAAAAACAATAATCCCTCAAGTTCTGGTCGACTTGGGTGCTGCTATCAAAATTATGACTCTTGAAACTTCACAATTGTTACAACTGAAGAATGAAATTAGAGATACCCCAACCATTCTAGAATTAGCTGACCATTTTACAATCAAATAAGAAGGTGTCATTGAAGACCTAATCATCTCAGTTGAGTCCTGCAATTATCCAACTGACTTTGTTGTATTACAACCTAAAACAAAGTTGGGGGGTCATCCTCTAATTTTGGGCAGGCCTTGGCTAACCACAACAGATGCCTTTATCAACTGTAGATCTAGTTCAATGACAATTTCCAATGGATATGAGACCAAACATCTTACCCTCTACCCTCACGCTACACCCTTGATTAATAATGACAATTCCTTATGGGTGGATTTTGATGATCAAACTACTCAACCTATCTTGACTATTGGACAAGCCTTAAGATTGAAAGATGTCATTGAGGATGAAGTAATTAACAATTTTATTTGTGATCCCTCCTCTGTGACTCCAGAAACACATAATCAACTAGCTGCACTTTTGGAGTCAGATACCCAGGAAAACCTTAACTCTGAAGACCTACCTCAAACGTTGGCTACCATCTCTTCTAAAAGTATACCGGTAGAAATTGAACCTGGCAAAACACTAAATATAAACCCCAACTTGATAGTTGTTGAAACACAACAATTAATGAAGTTACTTCTTGAACATTCGCATGGGACTATACAGATATGAAGGGAATATCTCCTGAATTATGTACTCATCGTATCTATATCAAGGAGGATTGTCGAATGATCTTCCAATCTCAACGATGAATGAACCCTAATTTAAGAGAAATTCTTTAAGAGGTACTTAAAAAATTTCTTAATGCGGGGTTTCTATATCCTATATCTGACAGTGAATGGGTTTCCCCGTTGGTAATAGTTCCTAAGAAAAACAAGAAATGGAGAGTGTGTGTAGATTATAGAGCCTTAAATAAAGCCACCCAAAAATATCACTTTCCGTTACCATTCATTGATCAGGTGTTAGATAGTTTGTCAAGGAAGAAATTATTCTCTTTCTTACATGGTTTCAGTGGGTATAACCAGATCAAAATTGCACCCCAAGACCAAGATAAGACCACTTTTACTAGCCCATGGGGAAATTTTTCTTATAGAGTCCTCCCATTTGGACTATGTAATGCACCAACAACCTTTCAAAGAGCAGTTATAGGAATCTTTTCTGATATGATTAATGACTCTATGGAAATTTTTATGGATGATTTTACCCCTTATGGTGTCTCTTTTGAAGAAGAACTACAAAACCTTGAGAAAGTACTTAAACGATGTATACAAGCCCACCTCTCCTTAAGCATAGAAAAATGTCATATGATGATGAGTGAAGGAGTAGTACTTGGACATTTTATTTCATCTCAAGGAATTGAGGTGGATCCATCCAAGATACAAGTCATTAAATACCTTCCTATTCCCAAAACCCAAACAGATGTGAGAAGTTTCTTAGGACATGCTGGATACTATAGAAGATTTATCAATTTTTTTTCCAAAATAGCTTCTCCTTTGTTTGTGCTACTTATGAAAAATGCTAAATTCAAGTGGACTAATCTTTGCCAGGAAGCATTTGATACACTCAAACATCATTTATCTACAACTCCTATTCTAAGAGGACCTGATTGGAAAATTCCCTTTCATATATCCTCAGATGCTTTAGATACTGCAATAGGAGTTGTCTTGGGACAAGAAGAAAATCATATCCCTTATGCTATCTACTTCATTAGCAAGAATATGAGTCCTGCTGAACTTAACTATACAATTACTGAAAAGAAATTTTTAATAGTTATCTATGCTATTAATAAATTTCAACATTACATCATTGGCTATCCTACTTTTGTCCATACTGATCACTCAGCTATCAAATATTTAATGAAAAAATCCGTCACAAATGCTCGAGTCACCAGATGGTTACTATTATTACAAGAATTTGATATTACAATTGCAGATAGACCAGGAAAAGAAAATGTAGTTACTGATTTCCTTTCTCAGTTAACACCTGGTGATAATACTCCAGTAGATGATTCATTTCCTGATGAATATTCATTTGTAGTATCTTCTCACTCACCATGGTATATAGACATCGCTAACTATTTGTTTGCAGGGAAGTTACCACCACACCTATCCCACCGAGAGAAAAGAAGAATCATTCAACAAAGTGCTCGGTATAGCTGGACAAATGGATGTCTTTTCCACATAGGACTTGATCAAGAAATCCGAATATGCATTAGAGAAGACGAGGTTTATGATTTACTGAAAGCTTGTCATGATGGCCCTTGTGGAGGGCATTTTGCTGATAAAAGAACAACACATAAAATTCTCAGAATGGGTTATTATTGGCCCTCACTTTTTAAACATGCAAAGAAATATGTTTGGGCCTGTGATAGCTGTCAAAGAATGGGTCAACCTAATCATAGAGATGAAATGCCATTAAATCCCCAGGTAGTACTCGAACCATTTGAAAGATGGGCCTTAGACTTTGTAGGACCCATTAACCCTCCATCCAATCAAAAAGTTTATATAGTAGTATGCATAGATTATATGACCAAATGGGTGGAGGCTAAAGCACTCCATAGAGCTACTAAAGAAGCTGTTCTAGATTTTTTATTTGAAGATATCTTTATCATATTTGGAGTGCCTAGAGAACTAGTCACAGATGGGGGACCTCCTTTCACTTCTCATGGTTTTAAAGCCATCCTTAAAAAATATCATATTCATCATAGAATGACTACACCATACCACCCCAAGCCAATGGATAGGTGGAAGGCAAAAATAAAGTAATAGAATCCATTCTCACGAAAACATTGAAGGAAAACAGAAAGGATTGGTCTCAAAGGCTCCCTGAAGCATTATGGGCTTACAGAATTACCTGGAGAAATACTACAGGATTCTCCCCCTATGAATTAGTTTATGGAAAAAGTGTTGTATTTCCTGTGGAATTTGAAATCAAAACCTTAAGGACTGCTTTAGCTGTTAACCTTGATTTGACTGATGCACAAATAGCCAGGTTGCAACAACTTAATGAATTGGATGAAAAAAGACTAGATGCCATTCATCAGACAACTATGATTCAACAACAAAGAACAAAATGGCATGATAAAACCATCAAGCATAAGCCATTCCAAAAAGGTAATTAGGCTTTACTGTATGATTCTCAGTTTAAAGAATTTTAAGGGAAACTACGTACAATATGGCTAGGACATTACAAAGTGGACACTATCTTCTCAAATGGAACAGTAAGGCTCCTCACAATTGATGACTCTAAAACACCGTTATTAGTGAATGGTCATCGGCTTCGTCTATACCAACGCCCCATTTGCAAAGAAGATTTTAAGGCCACATGTGTGGCAGATTCACATTATCTCTTTTTAGAGGAGCCTCCTACCCCTCACTGCAATTAATTTTTCTAAATTTAATTTCTTTAGTATTAGATTAAATTTCTTTTACTAATAATCCCTGTCAAGAAATGGCATGTTACAATTGATTCTTTTGCAGATTCTCAGGCCTACTAAGAAAGGACAATCTTACTACAAGCATATCCAAGCTCCATTTTGTGAGGCATTGCTCCCTCTTTCTTCAATCCATTCATCCTCACTTCCCATTCAACATCCCCATCATTCATCCTTCTTTATTTTCTTTCCTTTCCATTCCCTTTCCCCATTTTCCCCCATTGTTGAAACACCACTGTTCAACAACATTTTCCTCATTTTTCCCATTGCTGAAACACCATTGTTCAACAACTTTTTCCCCATTTTCCCCATTGCTAAAACACCACTGATCAACAACATTTTCCCCATTTTTCCCATTGTTCAAACACCACTCTTCAACAACATTTTCCTCATTTTTCCCATTTTTCCCATTGCTACAACACCACTGTTCAACAACATTTCACCCTTTTTCCCATTGCTGAAACACCACTCTTTAGCAACATTTTCCTCATTTTCCCCATTTTTTGCCGATTGCTGAAACACCACTGTTCAACAATATTTCGCCCTTTTTCCCAATTACTGAAACACCACTCTTCAACAACATTTTCCTCATTTTTTCCATCTTTTCCATTGCTGAAACACCACTGATCAGCAAAATTTTTCCCAATTTTTCCCCGCTGCTGAAACACCATTTCTTCAATAGTATTTTCCATTGTTAAAACATCACTCTTCAACAAACATTTTTCCATTCTTTTCCTGTTGCTGAAACACCACATTTTCAGCATTTCCTGTCAATAAAAACATCTTCTTCAGCTCTTTCACTCTCACCTCTCCTATTTTCATACTACATTCTGTCCTTTCTTGACCTTCTCTCATGATTAAACAAACCCTTGATACAATTTATCTAATAAATCCAAAGTCTCTCCCATGGTTATTGTAGATCTATTATGGATAGGTACTATATTTTTCGAAGTACAAATCAAAGGTAAAGATGAGGTATGTAAACTTTATATGTAAATACAATTGAACTATGGCTAATGAGAAGATCCTAATTCATTACTATCATTCAC
>JZKD02S1920474.1:117256-129732 GCA_000966675.3 Picea glauca | reverse complement strand
GAAACCAGAGAGTTGGTGCTCTCTAACAAGTTGGAGCTTGTAAAATAGAGGTAGTAGCCTCACATTGAGTTGGTTCTCAATTATAGATGATGTACATAACTTAAAAGATTGCCTACCATTTCACAGAAGAAGAGGATTTCTCCCTTTATGGGTTTCCTCATGAAAATCTATCACTGAGTATATCTTATGCGTGACTGATGATCATTATTTAGGTTTTCCATATGTTGTATAATATTGATGAACAACTGAAGAAAGGTTAAGAATGTTTTAATAGACTTAAAATTGTTTAAGCAAAATAAAATCGCCCCCCCCCCCCCCTCTCAGTTTTCTTAGTAATTGTAGCAATATTATCATTTATGAATGGATCCCTCAACATAGGCTAGTAAACTTAGGAAAATGAACTAATATGTGGGAGGGAGTGTGACATATCTCCAACACGTCCATAAAATTGGGTCTCAAGTCCAATAGTTCATGCTTACTCCCCATTGGATATACCCAATACCAATACCTAGATAATAATGGTGTTCCAAATTTCTAACATGATTAAATAGATGAAAATATATAGATCTATTCATATTGAAAAAAAATCCACATAAGTGCGAAAGGTTGGATGTGGATCTAGAAGGAATACTACTACTATAGAATAGGCAAGTTGGAAATTGGTAGTCTTATTTGTCTCTTGATTTCCTTGGATGATGTTATTTATGTAAGGTAGAGTAGATTCATCATATATAAGGTGAAAGTATTTTCCATCCCATAAATTAAAACTATCCATGTACCATTCATCACAAAGATCCTCTAAATCATACCAACCATATTTTTCTCGGTTATACTTTTCATTAATGAAAGGATATGTGGTACAAATGATACAAGTATCCTAAAATTTATTTAGTTTTTTTTTCATATCTTGGTATCCATTATAAATATATTGGAGATTTATTTTCACCATCATTTATTCCTCCCATGGTATGTTCCACCGCATTGTCATCCTTCACTTTGTGAAATTCACATAGAACCTAGCCAGATAAATTCACAAAAGGATTGCAAAAAGAATCAGAGAGAAAGAAACAAGAATGGGAGAAAGAATTAATAATTGAATGTGTAATTGTATTACATGAGCAAATAATAGGTATGTTCCATAGATGGTTGCATGGATAAGAGAATGTACCATATTTAGTGATCTAGAGTGATGTAGATACGCATTGATATAAATTGGAGTTATCCTCCACCTAGTCTAAGTGATTTGTCAATGAAAACATCAGTTAACTGAGCCACACATGTGGAGGTGATGGAAAATAATGCATGCATGAGATATGTTCCCTCCTGGTGGGAAAATTAAATGTTGCATGTATTAGTTTCTCTCCACTAGTTAATTGAACTCCCGACTGAAGTTAGACTAAAGAGGATAAGCACCCTTATTTTTTAGGAGGCATCGTATTTTTTAGGGAAAAAATATTAAAAAATAGGAGACCCACATAATGACTAGAAAAATTATTATAATATAATTACTAATCACTAAGTGAGTGAGGTGAGTCTGTAATATCTCCAACACCTCCCTTGAACATGACTATGGTGTAAATAAAGAGTGGATCCTGACAAAAAGGCCATGTTAGGTACCCATTTTAAAATGTGTCTAAATGAATGAACATTGAAAAGTGAGGAAAGAGGGAAAACCTCATGGGAAAAACGTCCTCTCAAAGTACAATGCATAAAAAATAAGAAGGACAATGCATCAAAAAATAAAGGAATGTGTGTCTCTCACTCCAAGGAGACCTCCCAAATGTGCAAGTTTATGCTCGTTGAATAACCTGTTGAAGATGTAGATGTCTATACAGATATTATAAAGTAGATGAACCATTGATATTTCCACATATATCCACTTTATCTTATTGTAAATGAGAATATCTGAATCCTATACTATTTGATGTTTGGGTGAAACTTTTCAAATCGTGCGTCTGTTTCTAGAAAATCTCTAGAAATTTGCTAATTTTAAAATGTTGATAACTTCACTTCCCAGACTCCATTTTAGAAGATTTGTTTTTTGAAATTGAGTATTTTTCCAAGAGGAATTCAAATATAATTTTTTTTTTATACAAATTCTACTTAGAAAGTTTCATAATTGAATTTGAAGTTCCCCACCCCCTTTTTTTTTCCCTTGAACAAATTGCAAAAGGACCAAACATTTCTTACTTTATTTGGAGGAGAAATATGATATGATATGATATGATTTGGATAAGACATAATCTAGAATGTATGGAACAAGATAATGTGAAGAAGTCTTTACATATGGATTCTGATATGCATGCATGAATCATTTAGAAATATCTTCAAACTAAGAATATTCTTCTTTCAAAGGATTTTTTGTTGTATTTGTCTTGTCAATATATTGGATGCATTCTTCACAATATTCTTTTATCCAAAATGGGACCTCCAATTTGGTCCATACTTCATCCAAAGTTGAGAATGATTCATAAACTACATGATATTGAATTTAAGGATAAACAAACATCCAGATAAGTTTGAAATCCATACCTTGTATATTGAGAAAATCATTTTTCTCCTCTAGAGAACTAGGAATTGTTTATGATTTGATGATTATTCGATATAATCCTCTACTTCTAAGAGGAAATAGAATATTTGGCTTCCACTCGAAGTAATTATGTGGCATAAGAAGTGACGACGATGAAAAATTCCATTCTTTCTAATTGTTGCAATATTATGATTTTGAAAATAATTACCTATGCTCCTTGATCCTATCAAAATGTGGTCTCTAATACCATGTGAAATTCACAGAGAACATATCTAGATAAATTGACACAAATATTGCAAAATGAAGAATAGAGAAAGAAACAAGAATGTGAAAAATAATTAAGAATTGAATGTGTAATTGTATTACATGAGTGAGTAATAAATACATGAAAAATGCCTAATAATAGGCGAATTCACCATATAAGGATGCATGGATAAGAGATTGCACCATAGTTAGTGATATAGAGTGATGTAGATACTCACTGACAGAAACTGGAGTTATCTACCACCTAGTCTAATTCATCTGTCAATGCAAACCTCAGTTAATTAAGTCACACATGTGGAAGGGAGAGAAAATAATGGATACATGAGATATGCACCCTCCTCGCCTCATGGATGAGATATGCACCCTCCTGGTGAGAAAAGAATCTACTGCATGTATGAGTTGTCCTACATTAGATAATTGAACTCCTAATTGAAGTCAAACTGAAGAGGAGAAGCACCCCTATTTTTTACGAGGCACCCTATTTTCCAGAAAATAAAATCCTAAACAATAGGAGACCCTAACAATGAATATAAAACTTAGTAAAAAATAATTAATAATCACTAGGTGAGTGAGGTGAGTGTGTAATATCTCCAACACACTTTCATTAGGGTTTGAGTGAGGAAATTTTCAAGGGATCTAGTCCACTTGAGATTGATCATAAGCATTACATATAATATGTCAAATAAAATCCTCAAAATCCTCTTTCCAATGGTGTTGGTGTGGTGACGATATGAGTACCCTATGAAAATATGTATTCTTTGTAGTCCACACAACCTCCATGGAAAAACTCTAAAATAGTTGATTTTCTATTAGTGATATCTTGACTTCTAGAGATCTGATCTCGACAATTTTTTGTTTTTTAATTAGGTATTTTTCTGAGAGAAACTTAGATATATAATTTTTTTCTTAAAATTTAGCTCAATAATATCCATGAATTGATCCAAGTATCATGGTCCTGTTTTTCCCTTTGAAAACCTTCAAAATAGGAAAACAATTTCTTATTTTTTCCCCAAGAAAGAGATCTATTACAACTTGTTATGATCCTTAACCCTAGAAATTGAATAAAAAGAAATGATATTTAGAAATTCCCCACACTTTACTAATATCAAAATCCTTAAGGTAGGTAAACACCTTACAATTATCCTTTTATGGAAGGACCACTCATATTCACTTTGTGAAGGGTTCTAGTCGCCTACTAATAAAAAATTAGAAATGTAATAATTTGATATCTAAGGATTAATAAGGGGTTTTATACTTAACATGGATCTTTCTCTAGGGATTAACATGCCCCTCCCCTTAAAACAAGTGTTTTCATCAACACTTAACTAATTGCGCATGTTTTCATGAATAACTCATCTACGCATGTTTCTTGTTTCACTAGTAGGTTCCTCCATTTGATGAGGTACTCAATAATTTCTCGATTTCACAACTTTTTAATCCTTGTTTCAATGATTTATTTGGTTCTAGTATGATTTTCCCTTGTTCATTAATCTCTAGTAAAATAGTTTGGACCGAGATCCTATCACTGATTACCTTCTTTAAGAAAGAAACATGGAAGATTGGATGCAGATGTGAATATGGAGGAAACTCCAATTTGTAATCCATGCTTCTAATCCTTTTAACACCTTATAGGGGCCATAATATATGGGCGATAATTTATTGTCCTTCTTTTTTTGCTTGAGGGAAATCTCTTTATATTCTTGTAGCCTAAAAAATATCCAATGCCCCACTTCAAATTCCGTTTCACTGTGATGTTGACCAAGTTATTATTTCATTCTATTTTGTACCATAATGAAGTTGTCCTACAATAGTTTGAGAACCTTGTGTTGGTTCCCTATGTGGTCATCCACTGCTTGAAACTTTGTAGTCCCTTTTGAGGGAGATGTGATGGATGGAGGATGATATCCATAAAATGATAGAAATGAATAATTTTTTGATGAAGTATACAACCATTCTAAAAGGAAACCACTTGAGCCATTGTTTTTTTTTATAAGATGAAAATCAATGAATATATCCTTATAAAAATCTATTTGAGTTTATGCTTCTTCTTCTGAACAATGGTATTAGAGATCAAAAGGAAGCAATAAACAACAATCACTCTTTTATTTATTTTATTTATTTATTTATTTTTCTGTTGAAGTTGCGGACGATGGAGTATGGATTCATTCCAGGCATGATATTTGTTGTCCTATTGTGGTTAAGATTGTTCAAAGGGGGTGATAATTAGTCCCACACTTGAAATATTTTGAGTTTTTGAGATCACAACTTCCCATGGATAACAAGTGGCATGATACCAATTGATCATCACTCCTCATGACTTCCATAGGGTGTGATAATCACAATAATCCTATTGTCATCACACCACACTCTTCTCTAGTTGATTGATAACCCTTTGACATCACACCACACTCTTCTCTAGTTGATTGATAACCCTTTGACATCACACCATTGAAGTTTGTACGCTTATGCACATGAGGTATACAAGTTAATTTTTTTAATACATTATAAGAGGATCACCTTGGTAAATAAATGGGAGGATGTCCTAAAATTATTTGTTTAAGAGGTGGACATTTTTAGTAGAAGGTCTGAAGGTAAATATATAATAAATATTTGTATTTTGGGATAAACCTTTTAATTAATATTTTGGGGTTCAACCTTGAAATATAATATTGTTCCTTCATAGTAAAAAACTTAGTTTTATAAGTTGTGGTTTGGGAGCTTTTTTAAATGGAAAAAGTATAGAGCACAAAGTTTGAGGTGGAGAAATTTAATGGGAAAAACAAACTTTGAGATATGGAAGCTCAATATGCGTGATCTTCTTGTGCAACAAGGATTTCAAAAGACATTGGTGGGAGATTCAAATAAACCCTCAGATATGTTGGATGAGGAATGGGAAGATATGGATTCAAGAGCTCTCAGTACCATCCATCTATGTCTGGCAAGTGACTTTCTGTTCAATATCATTGGAGAGGAAACAACAACATGATTGTGGATCAAGATGGAAAGCCTTTATATGAAGAAATCCTTGATGAAAAAAATCTACCTGAAGAGGCTGTTATACAATTTGTGAATGAAATAAGGTACACAAATTTCTAATCATTTAAATTTTATTAATACTATGATTTCTCAATTAACTAGTATGGATGTAAAATATGATGATGAGGACAAGGAAGTCACACTATTGTGTTCAATACCTAAATATTGGGATCATTTAGTCACATCTATGTGGTTTAGCAAAATCGACACCATTGAATATGATATTGTTGCGGGATCCCTATTGATTGACGATATGAGGAGAATATCCAATCAAGAAACCTCAACATCAGAAACAATGGTGGCTAGAGGTCGATCTAAAGAAAGAGAGAATAATTTGAGAAGTACATCAAGATATAAGTCAAAATGCAAGAAGATTAATTTAAAATATTGGTACTGTAACAAATCAGGGAATCTCAATAAGGATTGATGGAAAAGACAACAAGCATTCAAAGAGGACTCCACAAAGGAAACAAATTTAGTTGAAACAAGTTCAGGTGTGGTTGATGAGGTATTGTCTATTTGTAATGTTTCACAACGTCACCAGGATTGATTGTTAGACTCTCGTGCTTCCAATAAAATGTGTCTTCATATAAATTGGTTCTCAGCTTACTAATCTATTGATGGAAGTGTTTTTGTTTATGGGAAACGTTGATTCTTGAAAAATTGTTGGGATTGGTAGCATCAAGGTTAAATTTTATGATGGTACTATAAGAATGATAAAAAAAGGTGAGGCATGCTCCCAAACATAGAAAGAAATAAATATATTTGTTAGTTCTAGATTCTGGTGGTTATAAATGTACAGTTCAAGGTGGAGTATTGAAGGCGTCCAATGACAATTTATTAGTTGTGAAGGCTAAAAGGATCAAGAATCTTTATCAACTAGAAGGAAGTATTAAAATAAATCAAGAATTCGTAGTATCTGGATTTGCAAGTGACTCTACTCGTTTATGGCATCAACATTTGGGTCATATGAGTGAGAAAGGGATTAAGGTACTGGTAGACCGTAAGTTACTTCCAAGCTTAAAATCTATGAATTTGAATTTCTCCAAGCATTGTGTTTTTGGAAAACAATGTAGATAGAAGTTTAAAATAAGGAGACATATAAGTAAAGGTATCCTTGATTATATCCATTCATATGTTTGGGGACCATCCCCTAGAGTTTATTTTGGAGGATCATCATATTTTGTGAAATTTATAGATGATTACTCTAGAAAAGTGTGGGTCTATTTACTAAAAAGAAAATATTATGTGTTTAATGTCTTTAAGAAATTTAGGGTTTTGGTTGAAAATATCATTGGTAGTTCAATCAGGTGTTTGAGAATAGATAATGGAGGAGAGTTCACATCTTTAGAATTTAAAAATTATTGCAAGAAAGATGGGATCAAAAGGCATAGAACCATTTTTTATACTCCTTGGAAAAACGATGTTGTTGAACACATGAATATGACTCTTTTAGAGAAAGCAAGGATCATGCTCATTAAGTCCTAGTTGCAACAAGAATTGTGGGAAGAATTAGTTCTTACAACATGCTATCTAGTAAATCGGTCACCATCAACTACAATAAACCGTAAGATTCCAGAAGAGGTATGGTTAGGTCATTCATGTGATCATTCAAATATGAAAAATCTTTGGTTGTGATGCTTATTCTCTTATTTATAAAGATCACTATTCTAAGTTAGACCCTAGATCAAAGAATATGCCTTTGTTGGTTATGGTGATGGATTTAATAGATACAGATTGTGGGATATTTCCCACAAAATCATCATTAGCAGAGATGCAGTATTTGATGAATTCTCTCTCATAAAATCAGATATGGTAGAAGTTGAAATGAAACAGGTAGAGGTACCACAAACTTAGTAAATTTAGTTAGAGACTCGATCATATATGGGAGATGAGGAGCATGAAGAATATCATGTGGAAGAAGATGAGGATACATAAAATTTTTAGGAAATTAAGGAAATTCTGCAACAATATGTATGAAGATCTACATGGGTTAGAAATTTTCCTAAGAGGTCTGAATATTATGCTTCATCTGTGGCTTTGATTTGTAATGATGGGGGACCTAGTTGTTATTAGGAAGCAATGGAGGTATCTAATAGTGCTAAATAGAAAGTAGAAATGAAAGAAGAAATGGATTCATTACATAGGAATAAAACATGGGGCCTGGTAGAACATCCAAAGGACAGGAAGGTTGTCAGTTGTAAGTGGGTTTACAAATTGAAGGTGTTGATGAAATTTGAAAAGTACAAAGTAAGACTAGTAGAAAAAGGGTATTCTCAAAAGGAAGGTGTCGATTTCAATGAATTTGTTTCACCAGTTTTTAAGCTTGTTTCAATTCGTGTTGTGTTAGCACTAGTTTCTTTACTTGATCCGGAGTTAGAGAAGCTAGATGTCAAGACAATGTTTTTAGATGGTGATTTGGATGAAGAAATATATATGGAACAACTAGAAGGGTTTGTTCAAGATCTCAATAAAATATTTTCTTAGAAACTCAAGAATTCATTGTATGGATTGAAGGAGTCTCCTAGGCAATGGTACAAGAAGTTTGATTCCTTCATGGTGAGACACGATTTTACAAGAAGTGAGTATGACCATTGTGTTTACTTTAAAAATTTGGAAACTGACATATTTATTATTTTGGTGTTATATACTAAAGATATTATTGTAGCAAGCAAAATCATGGTTGAAATAAATAGGTTAAAGGCTTAGTTGTCTAGGAGTTTTGATATGAAGAATATAAGAGTAGCAAAACAAATCTTTGGCATGGAGATACACAGAGATAGAAAAAATGGTAATTTGTGGTTATTACAACAAAAGTATGCAGAGAAAATACTTATGAGGTTTGGTATGAATAATGTGAAACCAATAAAAATCCCTTTGGCTTCCCATTTTAAGCTTTCTTCAAGTTTATGTCCTAGTAATGATGAATAAAAGGAGTATATGTCATGTGTACCATATGTTAATTTAGTAGGGAGATTTATGTATGTGATGGTAAGTACTAGGAAAGATATTTCACACACAGCTAGTGTTGTCAGTAGATACATGAAAAATCCAGGTAAAGAGTATTGGGCAACAATGAAATGGGTTCTTTAGTATATTAGGGGAACAAGTGATTATTGTATCACTTATAATGGTCCCAGTGATTTGGTTTGTGGTTATTTCAATTCATATTTTGCAAGTGACTTGATAAAAAGGAGATCCACTTCAGGATATGTCTTTACTCTTGTAGGTGAACCTGTTAGTTGGATTTCAAAGCTTCAAAACATAGTTTCTTTATCCACTACTGAGGCATAACATATAGATGTCTCACATGCTTGCAAGGAGGAAATTTGGTTAAAATCTTTGTTGGGTGAGTTTGGAAAGATGCAAGACAAGGTGAAAGTATTATGCGATAGTCAAAGCGCTATTCATTTGGCTGGAAATCCAACTTATCATAGTAATACAAATCATATTTCTATTAAATACCATTGCGTAAAACGGGTTATTGATGAAGGTGGAGTGGCTCTGGAAAAGGTCCATACACAAGAAAATTGTGCAGACATGTTCATGAAACCAATATTGTTAGAGAAACTTCGATGGTGCTTGGCTTCTTTTGGATTGAAGAAAGGGTGATGAATAAATTAGGGAATGATATCAAGTAAATTTGTGTCAAGGTGGATATTTTTGAAACAGTGCCAACTAATTTTCCTATTACTCTGCCTTCAGTTGAAACAAATCGACTAAAAGTAGAATATGGATAGGTGCACATTAAATTGATCTATTTTACGTAATTGTGGGATATATGTTATATATCTATGTAAGCCAATAGAGGAAAGTGGGATGAGTGTGAGAGATGGTTGTAATTCTCCCTTGATAAATAAGAACACTGATTATCATTGCCTCATGAAGGTCCCTTTAAAGGGTTTTACGAGGTAAATCATTATGTTTTTTTGTGTAATTGTTGTTATCTTTTATTATTTTTCCATTAAATCTATTTGAGTTGATACTTCCACAAGAAAACCATTTTTAGTCTATACTATTTATTTTCTTAAACCACTACTCAAGATATCTAGTTATGTATAAGGTTTAGGGTTTAAGAATGATGTTTATTGAGATATTATCCATCAAAAATGTTTTTAACCTATATTATTTATTCTTTTATTGTGTTTTCTTATTACTTATTTGAATTTTATTGTTGTTCTGCTTTTTGTTCTTAAAAGGATGGAAATACTTTTGTATATACCCTTTTGTTGCATTTTATAAACAAATTTATGTAAATATTACAAGTATTTCAATAAAAAAAACTGTAAAATAATATAAAAAATATAATTTATTTTGCAATTTTTTCTTTTAATAAAAATACAATTCAATTTCCCCGGATGGGGTGTCATCTCGCTCAGCGTGGTAGATGATGAGGGAGGGTAGGGGGCATCGTGGCATGGAACCACGTGATGGGCTTGTGCCACAACCCATCACCCCACTCGAAGTTTAAATAGCAATTATGGTGATGCGAGGGTGCATTAACGACGACATCCTCTCCCCCTCGCTGCAAAATCGAATGAACTGGTGCATTATGGATTCAAATCATTTCGTTTTGAAGTTTGCAGAGCTCCCCCCTCCACCGTTGAATCTCATCGATGTTCTTCTCCCCTGGTACCAAGAGACCTTCGACCCTTCTGCCAGCTACACTGAGATTTTAATGACGAGGCCGAGACCAAGAGGCAAACGCAGGCGGGGCTCCCCTTGGAAGCCTCGACGACCTTCGATCTCTCCTCCGGATTCCACCTCGGATGACTCCCCCCCTTGCCATTAGTCCAATCACACTCCTGTCTCTCTGCGACCTCCGCAGTTCAGCTCTATGGCAGTCATTCCCAGCACACCTGTTTCACTCCTCCGGATTCTTCATGACTCTTCGGCAGCCCCTCATAACCTTGTGACCCTGCATGACCCTCCGCGCAAACTGGATGGTGAACCTTCTCCACAGAGGGTGCCCCGCGGGGTAGATCACAACTCCCATGAGTCCTATGACTGAGAACAATTTAGGAATAGCCTGTCTGTTTTGCACAATTTGGTTTTCGAGTTAAGGCAGGAGGTGGCGGATTTGCACTTTAGAATGCAGACTACAAAAGCAAAGGTGGTCAATTTCCTTCAAATCATCGTTTCTTTGCATGCGACCCTGTTCCCGGATCCTGTCAACAACAACGCAGAGGAAGGTCAGCACCGGGGGCAGAACCAGAAAGACAGGCAGCAAGCGGCGCACGAGGAAGGCACCGAAGAAGCTGAGGATGGCAAGGATGCTGACAAGCAGTGGGGTGACGAGATAGTTTACATTGAGGAAGAGCCCTGGCCAGGAGACCTTCGAGCTGCGCAGACCAGTTACCTGCCAGGTGTCTAAGTTTTCAGTTTTAGTTGTCCAATGATACATAGTAGAAATAAACAGTATAGCTGCTCTCTCTATGGGTTTTACTTATGACTTAATGAACTATTGCATGATTGAGCTGGCTGGACTAGTTTCCCCATGGACTGGGGCAGTCCAGTTACTACAGCCTGCACCATTTTGTATTTTGCTATCTTGCTTCAGTCTCTGAAAGCTCTTAATATACATATACTCTTATTTACAAAAAAAATAAAAAAAAATACAATTCAATTAATGAAAACACAATTAATGAAAATAATGAAAATAGGCCACTTATGTAAATAAACTTAGATTTTAATATTAAAAATGATGTTTGTTATTTTATTTTTTCAATTAAAAATTTCATTTGAAAAATAATATAATCAATGCAAATAACCTACTATATATGTAAATTGTTTTTCAATGCAAACCCCTACCAACCCATCTTAATCTTTGTACATGAATAAATATTCACGTATATAGGTTGGGTGAGCTATAACTTAACATTCTCCATTCTCTTGTGTTATATGAGTAACTAAATTCATAAGTTTTTCTTTAATTAAAATATTCCTTAATTGTCTCAATAGTATATGGAGTGAGTTAGCTTAAATGGTTTAGGTTTACGTAGGCATGTATCTTAAAGGTGGGCGCATGTATAATGGCACGGCATGTTTTAGAGAAAAATAATCTTTCACACAGGTTCACAATAATATTGGAATGGTATCCAATTGCATCCACTTTTTGAGAAAAATAATCTTTCATGTTCACAATAATATTGGAATATAGTGGATTATGGATAAAACTCTGTATTAAAATAAAATTACTTAATAATTAATTAATACTTAATAAACATTATAATAATATGAACATTGTAAACCATCTAAATTTTATTATTAGTTATTTGTGTTAAAAAACACAGATAATTAATAATATTATTATTAAGTAATTTGAGAGAATATATAATTATACACAAATACTTTAACAAACTAAATGTATATATGATTTTTTTAAACCATAATAAGTTTCGCAGCTGCATATTCTCTAATCAATAATTCTCTTAACATTTTATTATAGGTGTAGATATATATATGAAATAAATTTCCCATAATAATCCATAATCTGTTAAATTGTTCAATAATAATTGTTAGTTATTTTCCTAATAATAATTATTAGCTATATACATATAATAATATTTTATTTAAGTTTAATATTATTACTTATTGTACCTATCTTACAAGAATAGATAGTAATGTGGGTAGGTCACTTACAATG
>JZKD02S1920474.1:103752-117134 GCA_000966675.3 Picea glauca | reverse complement strand
TTAAAATATAAAATTTTGTTAATTTTAATATTATGTTTTTCCGGATGGGGTGATACATGGGTCACATTCGTCAATGGATGGGGCGATTACGAGGGCAGTTGAAGCCCCTCGTCGCCACCCTCCCCTTGTACAGTTGCAATGGTCAGCATGCATGAGAGCCAAGCCTTAATGCATCGGGCCTTAATGGAAGCCCGGGCTTGACTCCTCGGCTTCAGTACGATTTTGGAGATTGCCATTACACCTGCACTAATGGCTACCAAAGCCATCAATGCCTCCACCCTCCTGATCGTTTCACCATGCGAGAAGTTTTATATGGGGCACTTGGGCCCAAAGCTCAACATCATTTTGTTCATTCTGCTCCGAGATTCAGCCTACTCAGCTGGTTTTTCATCTTTCCTGGTGCTTTGTGTAGCCATGCCACAAGAACGAGGCAAGCCTCGACGAGAGATGAACTAGTATAATAGGTTTGGACGACACAACCACACAGGGTCTAGCTCTCGAGCTCTCATGTCAAGCAGAAACCATCTGGGCTCTTCGGGGAAGAAATGGTCTGCACAGGCTCCTTAGAGCCTTGGCCTCACCATGGCCCGAGACATGCGTCTAGAGGTCTAATTCTAGATGAGGACCATCCAAGTTCC
This sequence comes from Picea glauca, assembly GCA_000966675.3. Taxonomy (NCBI): domain Eukaryota; kingdom Viridiplantae; phylum Streptophyta; class Pinopsida; order Pinales; family Pinaceae; genus Picea; species Picea glauca. The sequence continues at coordinate 116,496 of JZKD02S1920474.1, read as the reverse complement.
TCTAGGCATAATTGGTTCGCACAGACTCATCAAGAGCCACATCCTCCCAACACTGAGAGTCTCCAAGGTGGATGCCCGGTAGAAGAAGAATTTCCTCCCAATTGGGCGTAATTCTTTCCTTTCCTACCTTCAACCTCCCTGGAAGACTAACCCACTACCTGCACCACCAGTCCATTTCAGGAGTGAGTTGCAATGGGATGCATAGTGGAAGAAGAAGCCTTACCTCCAGAGGACCACTCGGGGCACAAATCCACTACCTCCATGGAAGAAGACCCTGTCACAGACTCTTCTTCTTCCTATGACTCTGTCACTGCCACTTTGGAAGAAAACTAGGCTCAATAGGACCATAGTCACCCATATCCAGAATCTTACAGACTCACAGAAGACCACCTAGTCTTAATATTTGAGATGAGAAGGGACATGGCCGAGAAACAACACCACCAGAGTCCCTTCAACAAATGTTTATATGCCTTGTATGATTCCCTATCAAGAGAGCCTAAGAAGAGTCACTGCCCAACGTGCTGTCAGCCCTTCACCTTCAAAATCTTTCAAGATGGATGCTTGGGCTTGCCACATGCATAACATTCTCACATGTTATTTTCTCTGGTTTAATGGATAATGTTTTGCGAATTTTTCCTACACTATTCTTTGGTTTAGGTCTAATAGGTTCAGGTCTGATAGGCAGTCGGGGCACTCAGTTTACCGCCTCTTCTGGTTTTCGCGACAGTGGCAGAACAAGTGGCAAGTCCCCTTGTTTATATGTCGACAGTTGTCATTTTTTATTTAAGCTTTGGAGCTGTGAACAATTGCCACGTCCATGCGTTCTTGTTTCCACCATGGTGGTAGAACATATGGCATACTATCATGTATATTTGGACACGTAAGTTTTCTTCTATGACAAGGTAGCATTTATTTTTATTTACAAAACAAAATAAAATTAATATTATGTTGGAGATTATTTTTTCATCTTCTTAAACTTTATTCAAATTAAAGAGAAAATAAACTTAATGTACTTTTATTTATTTATAAAAATCTAAGAAGAAAATAAACTTATTTTACCATTATTAGTCCCTGCAGTAGGCATAGAGGGACTATAGCGATCGATTATTCGTTGACTTCATATTAGTTTGTCCTTTGACCACAGATATTTGGAGAATGTCTATTGTTGGAGCTGATTTTTATATAATAAAAAGTACCATATATGTATTGATATGATTGGATAACAGATTGGAGTTCTTATTTCTGACTTCTCTATTCCCAATGTTTTATATGTTAGCATATCCAAACTTTTTGATCATATATAGTCTTTTTGAATCATATATTTTTCTTATGCACTGCTTGAAGGTGGATTAATGCTAGCATTAGCTCGAATGTTTTTCTTATCATTTTCTGCTAGCATTGTCTTATATCATATACAATGTTTTTTTTATTTGTACTAATCATATTGAAATGTTTAGATATCCAAGGTTTATAGTGATTGATAATTCCAAAGTTTATAACCTTGTATTGTGATTTTTTTTTGTTTGTGCTGTTATTATTATTACTCCTTTGTATTTGTATTGAAATGTATTGACACTTTTTTTGAGGTTCTTGAATAGGCCTGACAGCTTAAATGTTTACATGATTTGAGGTCCTCCAACCGGATTGAAAACTTAAATGTTTGCATACCACGAGCCCTTAGACAACCTAACAGCCTTAAATGCTTATCTATTCCTTGAAACTTTCCATACAATGTTGTAGTGATTTTGGACAATATTGTTGTCCACCGCCAATTGAATATGCATCATATGTTTCATCCTTTTTTTATCAGTGCAATGCAATTTCGTCATCTTTGAAGCTACATACATTTCTTACTAGTTCGGTGAGTGCTTCTTCTTCATTGGTTCGTCGGTTGTTGCTTATTGTTGTTGTTTGGTTCACAATTCATCCCACACTTCTGCCTTTTATAGTTTCGGAGTAAGTTTCAATGCCATAGTTTCATTTTCTATTCCTTTTTTGTTGTTTAGTGTTTGCAGTTTACAAGTAAGAATGTTTTCTTATTTCTACTAGCGTGCTCATCATATGTTTCTGGTTCCTTATGTGCTTAGACTGTAGTTTCGTAATCATTGGAGATACATATGTTGTTTACTGGTTCAGTGGTTGTTGCTTGTTCATTGGTTCGTTGGTTCGTCGGTTGTTGGTTGTGTTTGTTTGGATCAAGTTTACAATTTGGGGCCTTGGGGCTGCAGTTGGGCCTATTCGTGCTTTCTCGCTGGCTTGGTGCTTTCTGTTTTCTTTTGTTTGCTTCGAATTTGCAGGGTTGGGGTCCTGCGTCGACAGTTGGAGTTATTTTTCTGTTTTCTTTTTTCGTATTGTTATCATTTTTGGGGCGCTTTACGGTGTTCATCCCTTGCACCCATGAATGGACACGCAGTTGTGTTATTTTCCATGTCTGGCGAGATCGATATCTATTCTATTATGAGGATTTTCTAGTGCTTCAGTGTTGACATGATAGAAAATAGTTGCATGGAAAATAGTTCGATAAGTACATGTGAAATTGCAATATCCATTGTTTTTTTGTTAAAATAAAACATATGCAACCTGCACTTATAAACCATGTATGGTGAAATGTGCCCATATGACAATACATGTTCTTTATCCTCTACACAGACTGTTGTGAGCACAATACAATTTATCTTGTACTTGAGATATGATATGTACAACAAAGATATTGCAAAATTATATTTCCATGTCTCGAAGCATATCTGGGTAGTTTGCCACGGAAAACCAAAATCTTGTATCGTGGGCATACCGGTCTAAATAGAGGATAAAGAACAAGTATTTCCATTGGTGGAAGCATATATGGATACCTTTCCATGGAAAACAAAAAATCGTTTAGCTATGGCCATGCAATTGTGTAATATTTTGTGGCTTGTAATATATTTTGGGTAGGGAAAATAATTACATATTTACAGCTATGGATGGAGAAGCACAAAGGTTCATGTTTCTTCCTATATTTTATTCTATTCGTTGAGTCTCATTTACTATATGTACATATTACTTGTTCTCCGTTGCATACCAACGTCCATTCATGTTCATTGTATTTTGTGCATTGCCACATTCAAACAAACAGAATAGCTGGAGAAAACGACGGAGTCTTGACTGCATCGGTTGAATAGGAGATAGAAAGGTACATGCTTGTAATGTTATTTTATATTACGTTTTTTTGTATTTCATTTATTGTTTGTATATGTGTTCACCTAGTTTATTTTATGTATATTTTGTGTACCTTCCTACATAATAACTTATCTTCATTACATGTCTTCTTGCATACTAACCTCCTTCATGTCCATTGTATTTTTCCTGCATTGATACATTTAAACAAACATAATAGTTGGGGAGGATGACAGACTCTTTGGTGGGAATGTAGACGAGGAGTTAAAGAGGTGGATACTTGTACTCTTATTTCATATTCCAATGTTCAATATTTCATTCACTGTCTTTATATTTGTTGTGCTTGTTCTGTTGCTTTGCACCATTTTTTTTTTTGAAATATATATTTTTTGGTTTACATGTATGTATATACTACGTATCTTTCGGCATATTCTCATGTGAATCATATTATGTTTGTTGTTACAGTGGAATAAATAGAACTTTTTTTCTTTCTTTTACATGTTTGTCTTCATACTAACTTACCTTCATGTCCATTGTATATTCGATGTTGCTACCTTGGAAGAAACATGTTGGTTGGACAGGAAGATGAATTGTTCTATGCAACAATAGAGGGTTTTGTGGTACAATCTTCGAAAAGGTATACCAATTGTGCTATTAAATTAAATATACAAACCGGGTGGGGGCATATAATATTAGACTAGAAAATGATGACTTGTCAGCAATAGGCCTTTCTGCCCTCCCCATTTCTATTTTTTCCATTTTCTATTATCCCTTTTGATTTCTAATTTCTCTACTTAGTGGTCTTTTCAAAAATGCCTTGGTGCGTCGGTTGGTAGACTAATGGTTTCACATTTATGGTCATGCTTCTACCTTATTCCATAGTTACCCACTTTGTCGATTGCGAGTGCTAAGATGGTGGGTTCAAGATTTCTCCCCTGGCTTCCGGGGGTCTGCAATATACAAGTTGGCCTCCGTGCCCCACCATCATGCCCTGTTTACTGTAACACAATTTTCCTTGACACCCTATTTCATATTCCATCTCCTTCCACCCTGCATGTGACATTAAGAACTAATATGGACAGTATACAATGCCTATGCGTGTTTAGTCCTTCTCATGTTCATCTACACATGCTTGCATCAGAAAAAGTTGGACTAGTGACATAGCCATGAGCAATTAGTCATCCTAGACATCAGTAGACCGACAAGGCCAAAGGTAAAGATGCACACATTCTGTTCCTAGTATTTTTACCAAACAAATATCCTCGACTATTTATTCATCTATGGCATGGTGAATATGTTGATGTCATCTGCAACACATGGTTTGGAGTTCACAAGAAGTATCAACAGGTACAAGCGAGACACCGAAGATAGCCTAGGTTCCGCAGATTAAGAGGTGTGGTTGCAAAACTTTGGCTCCATAGTTCATCGAAGCTATGCATCTACTTGAAGATTTATGCCAGTGAAAAAAGAATAAAAAAAAAAAATGCACACTACCATTCACTTTAGTTTTCCTGTTCAAAAATTGTCACCACGTCTAGAGTTGTAACACCCAAAGTACTATTAATAGAGGGTTTGAACAATCGTCAAACTGGAAAAGTTTTCATCGAGGACATAATGGTCATCTATAGCACCTACTTGGACAAGGAAAACAAAACTATATCCATTATGTGTGCTGACATGATAGACAAGGAGGCCATGATGACAGTCACACTAAATATTCCTACACAACTTGTCCAGAAACATGCAAAAAATATATTGTCGAGTAATGGGATATCCATTACAAATTTTAATATATTTCCCAAAATAGTATATGACCATGGTGATTGTGATCGGATTATTTCTCTCAACGAAACAATTATTGTGGAAAAAATTCTCGTTGTTTGTTGAGAATATTGTTTCACCCCAAACGCAACTATCAACCAGCTTGCACATAGAAATGATATTTACCCAATCGGAACCATTGGTGCAACTGTCACACTGGTGAGAAAACTTGGCTCACAACACATTCTCCATATAAAATATGGAGTGTCGGACTACGATAAGGCAATGGTACCATTTTCCATATCCAGTTTTTTCCTTTACTTTCGCATGTGCATGTATCTCAGGTAAGTTACACAAATATTGCACTAATCCATGTTGCAACTACAATTGTTCGATACCTATTCAAATTTTTTTTCGTCAATGAAACAACAATTGCATAAAGGGAAGTTTCCACTTATGCTCTTCAAAAATATAACAAAGAAAAGGGATGTTAGAGAAAGGATCTTCCGCACAACCCAAGCAACATTTGTAACAGAGTTACGAGAAGACATAGTACAGGATCTGAAGAAACTAGCTATATCTAGAACTGTTGAGTGTATACATCCACATAATCATCCTCACTTTTCTTATACAAATATCCTTCACCAAATTTATGTGGCTTGTTTTATTTTTTAATTTTTTTAGAGGGGGCGTGCAGTTGTATATTATATTGTTCAATGTATTAATTCCTATGCTCGCGTTTCCAGGTTGAAGGTGTTTTGGTTGCAGCGAATGCATACTTGACCCCCTTTGAGCGTGTATGTGTGAAATGCAACTCTCCTGCCTTTGCTTCCGCTTTGATAAGTCATGATATGATTGATTGTCTGCGATGTGGTGAAAAATGTCCATATATATATTGGCATTGCCTCAATGCTTCCATCCGAACCGTGGGCAACACAACTGTGCAGTGTAAAAATAGGTAGCCTATGTTACAATATGTGCTTCCTAGGTTGGCATAATTTTCGTATGAAGCATACCTACACAAAAAGGCACGCAGTGTCTACATGCTGTGTGACTATCAGATACACAACAAATTTACCTTAAACGAGGACAATGCAATATTGCATATTGACTGAAGAAGAAGAAAAAACACATCAAGCTTTGGAAGGAAACAAAAATATCTCATGTGTCTATGTAATATTTCTTCAACTCCTAGATGAATGTTCGTCAGACTTGAGCACTTGATATTACATGCGCATAACATTGTTCGGTCCAAAAATGGGAAGCATGGCATCAAACCCCATATATCCCATGGCCCCGGTTATTTTCTCATGGGAACATATACTAGATGTAACATAAAACCAATGTCGTGACATGTTTTATTTGTATATCAAATTGTTTAATGCAGATGTTGAAGCATGCTACTCTATGGAACCTTGTGGGATCTTGCTTGCGACCTGTTTGGAGTTTAGTTGGTTCTTGGTTGTATGCTTCGTCTATCAATTTGTATATCGTGAAACTTCGAGTGTTGTTTGGAGGACACAGAACAATAGAATTGCAATTTTTTATCCAGCTAGCCCGCAAGTCCTCCTGTCAATTTGTATGGCATTGTCACGCAAATGTAGTATGTGGCTTGTTTTAGTACTTTTCCTTGATCGATGAACTTGGTAAAATTAATCTCCTGGAATAATTTGAAATAAATGAATATATACTGTGTGAAGTCCAATTGTTCTATCATATCAACAAGAGGCCCTTAAAATTCAAATTGGTCATTATTATGCTTGCGATGATAGAATTTAAAAAATATTTTTTTTGTTTCCTTCATTTTTTTTAAAATAAGAGATTTAACATCCTTTAATAATTTTATGTAATTAAATTGTACAATATCAATATTTAATATTAATGATTTGGTATTTGAAAATAATGTTTTTAGATAATGTTAGATAGTTGATAGGGATGATCATCCGTAAACAATCGCAATCTTGAGCCCGCCAGTCCTAGAGTCTGTCTGTCAATTTGTATATCGTGGAACTCTAAGTACTGTTTGGAGGACACATAACAACATAAGTGCAATGTTGAGCCAACCAACCCACAAGTCCACCTGTCAATTTGTATATTGCGGAACTCTAGGTGCTATTTGTAGAACACAGAACAATAGAGGCCCAATTTTAAGCCCACTAGCCCTAGAACCCGCGATCCAAAAAGTGGCTAAGTATGGAATGAGGGATCCATACATGATCTATAAAATATCATGTCCATACTTTATAAAAGTACATATTTAGTATGTATTACTTATTTCTCAGAAATTTCTAGGTGCGAAAGTTGGCGGATACACGTGTTCAGATTTCCACTTACTTTTATATCACCAGCCCGAGAAACCACTTCCCTGTTTCATATTGTACAAACTTTTTGGATTGCGAGTTTCTGAATACATGATTTTTTATTTTAAATAAGATATTTAACATCCTTTAATAATTTTATGTAATTAAATTGTACAATATCAATATTTAATATTAATAATTTAGTACTAAAAATAATGTTAGATAGTTGATAGCCCTGGAGTTCATCTTTCAATTTGTATATCATGGAACTATGAGTGTTTTTTGGAGGAAACAGAACAACATAAGTGCAATGTTGAACCAACTAGCCCGAAAGTCCGCCTGTCAATTTGTATATTGCAGAACTCTGGGTGCTATTTGTAGGACACAGAACAATAGAGGCCCAATTTTGAGCCCACCAGTCCAAGAACCTGCGATCCAAAAAGTGGCTAAGTATGGAATGAGGGATCTGTACATGCTCTATAAAATCTCATGTTCATACTTTATAAAAGTACATATTTAGTATGTATTACTCGTTTCTCGGAAAATGTCTAGGTGTAGAACTTGGCGGATACACGTGTTCAGATTTCCACTTACTTTTATATCACCAGCCCGAATGACCACTTCCCCATTTCATATTGTACAAAATTTTTGGATCGCGAGTTTCTAAGTATGCAGTTTTTTCTTTTAAATAAGATATTTAACATCCTTTAATAATTTTATGTAATTAAATTGTACAATATCAATATTTAATATTAATAATTTAGTATTGAAAATAATGTTTTTGGATAATGTTAGATAGTTGATAGCCCTGGATTCTGTGTGTCAATTTGTATATTGTGGAACTTCAAGTTCTTTTTGGAGGACACAGAACAATAGAAGTTCAATGTTGAGCCAACCAGCCCGCAAGTTCACCTGTCAATTTGTATATCGCAAAACTCCAGGTGCTATTTGTAGGACATAGAACAATAGAGGCCCAATTTTGAGCCCGCCAGCCCGAGAACCCATGATGCAAAAAGTGGCTAAGTATGGAATGATGGATTCGTACATGCTCTGTAAAATATCATGTCCATACTTTATAAAAGTACATATTTAGTATGTATTACTCGTTTCTCAGAAAATTTCTAGGTGCGGAAGTTGGCAGATACACATGTTCAGATTTCCACTTACTGTTATATCACCATCCCGCCTGACCGCTTCCCTGTTTAATATTGTACAAACTTTTTTGATCGCGATTTTTTGAATACACGGGTTTTTCTTTTAAATAAGATATTTAACATCCTTTAATAATTTTATGTAATTAAATTGTACAATATCAATATTTAATATTAATAATTTAGTATCGAAAATAATGTTTCTAGATAATGTTAGATTGTTTATAGCCCTGGAGTCGGTCTGTCAATTTTTATATCGCAGAACTCCGAGTGTTTTTTGGAGGACACAAAGCAATATAACTTCAATGTTGAGCCAACCAACCTGCAAGCTTGCTTGTCAATTTGTATATTGCAGAACTCTGGGTGTTATTTGTAGGACACAGAACAATAGAGAACCCACAATCCAAAAAGTGGCTAAGTATGGAATGCAGGATCTGTACATGCTTTATAAAATCGCATGTCCATACTTTATAAAAGTACATATTTAGTATGTATTACTCGTTTTTTGAAAAACTTCTAGGTGTGGAAGTTGGCGGATTCACATCTTCAGATTTCACTTACTTTTATATCACCAGCACAACTGACTGCTTTCCCATTTCATATTGTACAAACATTTTTGTCTAATTAAATTGTACAATATAAATATTTAATATTAATAATTTAGTATTGAAAATAGTGTTTTTAGATAATGTTAGATAGTTGATAGGGATCACCATCCGTAAACAATTGCAATCTTGAGCCCACCAACCCTAGAGTCCGTCTGTCAATTTATATATCGCGGAAATCTGAGTGTTGTTTGGAGGACACAGAACAATAGAAGTGCGATGTTGAGCCAGCCAGCCCGCAAGTCCACTTGTCAATTTGTATATCATGGAATTATGGGTGCTATTTGTAGGGTACATAACAATAGGGGCCCAATTTTGAGTCCGCCAGCTCGAGAACCCGTGATCCAAAAAGTGGCTAAGTATGGAATGTGAGATTCATACATGCTCTATAAAATATCATGTACATACTTTATAGAAGTACATATTTAGTATGTATTACTTGTTTTTCAGAAAATTTCTAGGTGTGGAAGTTGGCCGATTCATGTCTTCAAATTTCACTTACTTTTATATCACCAGCCCGACCAACCGCTTCCCCGTTTCATATTGTAAAATTTTTTTGGCTCGCGGTTTTTCGAATAGACGAGTTACGAGATAGGCAGGTTCAATATTGTGTTTCCATTATTTTGTCGCCTGCAAACAACACCCAAACTTCCATGATCTACAAATTAGCAAATAAATTGAAATAAAAGAATATATACTATGAGAAGTTTAATGGAACAATCATATGGATGATAGGACATTAAAATTCAAATTCATCGATGTTGTACTTGCAGTGAATCTAAAAGTACAAAAAATTTGCTTAAACATCCAAAAATTGATTTTCTTGTAACTTTTCGACGCTTCTCTTATACAAACATATCCTGGAAACTATAAACATCGCTCGCTATATCTATTCCTTGATCGAAGAACCAGTTAACATGTTTAATGAACTCCATAGTTACTATTAACACCATCAATGGTTCTTTCTTACAAAAATTCCCGCTTCCCAAAATTTCCATCCGTTTTCTCTTTTGCCCTCTGCTTTCCCTTTCTTTACTTACTCATTTTTCAGAAAATGTCTAGGTGAGGGATTTGGCAGATTCACGTCTTCATATTTCCATTGTTACTTTTATATCACCAGCCCAACTGACCTCTTCCCCATTTCATATTGAGAAAACTTTTTGAATCATAGGTTCCCGCATAGGGGGGTTCAACATTGCATTTCCATTGTTCCACCGCCTGCAAATAGCACCCGGACTTCTGTGATTTACAAATTAGCAAACAGATTCCCCTTCATATCGTATGCTTTCTCTTTCGGTTTACTTGGTCCTTTTTATGAATGTGTCATGATTTTATATACATCACCCAAAGTTCCGTAATATACAAATTTCCCTCTTGACATTGTGTTTCCATTGTTCCCCTATGCACAAACAACACCCAAAATTCCGCAATATACAAATTGATGGCCAAAAGCTGTCAATGAAATTCAATATGGCCATCATCCCCTCATGTCTCCTAGGTATATCTTCTGACCCTTTTTTTTGTAACCTGCTCAACCTCTTTCCATACTTGGGCATTTCTTGGAATCTGTTTCATGGGTTGGCGGTTGGACGAAATGTACAATGCTTGGTCACTCTTCGCCATCACCACTACCTTCGTACTTATTTCCAGATATGAAATTTAAGCTTTAATGATAGTAGTTCATCCTGCAGGAACCATTAAGATTGTCATTAATGTCTAGAAGACTGGACAAGATTTTTCTTTACTACGAATTAAACCAAGATTTACAGAGAAGAGTGTTATCCTTTCCAAGTATTCATCTCAAACATGATGCAATCTCTTTCATGCGCCCACCGGTTAGCGCCTTTAATAAATCTCTAATTCTTAATCGTTGTTCGCCGTCACCACCACCTTTGCACTTTTTTCTAAATATGAAATTAGTGAGATTTAATGGTAACAAATCATTACACACAAACCCTGGAGATTGTCATTGATCAATGAAAGGTTCGAGGAGATCCTAAATTGATACGCATTAAACCAGGATTTACAGTGGGTTATATTATCCCTCCCCAATTTTCATTTCAAGCATCATTTGGAGCAAACAAAAATTTGTGTTAACTTGTGGTAACGCTTCTATCCAGATAAAGTAAAAACATTCGGGCATGATGGCCAGAGGTTCCAGTATTCCAGGTCATATTCTTACTACTCATCTCCCTTCTCTCAGGAGCAAAAAAGGATATGGTTCCTTTGTACACCGAGAGATATATTTCAAGCCAAACAATTCCAAGGAAACCCTACCTGCTCAGAGAACCTGACCAATTGCATTGATGGATTACGCAAAGGTTGATGCCATGGATTTTGATCAGGAAGAAGATAATCTGATGGATGATGATACGACAATGGATGATGGCAATGCAAATACTGTTCCCACTCCTGCACCCACATTGAAATCAACCATAATGGGTGGAACTTCCCGGCTCAGTGATGGCGGTCCTGACAACACCAAAAGAAGGAGTTTCAGAAAAGAAATTGACGCTGAACACAATAGCTGGATTGCAGATCGAAAATAGTAATTACAAAGGTACAAATTAGTCCGTTCTCGGTGGAATATTTTCACTGTAAGGAAATGATATGTTGATGCTCCCAAAGATATATTTCAAGCCAAAAAAATATTCAATTGCAGGACTATTGTCCTATTCTCTGGATATACAATCCACATCTTTGGGAATGACGACCAGAACTCCCATTGGTGCAAGGCATATTTCTACTAGTCATCTCCTTCCACATAGATTGGACTAATTTGGGCCTCTGAAATTGCACGTGAAACATGTGTCCCTGAATTTTTTCGACTGTGGAGAGGCGGTTTCTTGGTGTGTCCTAACTTTCAGTTAAGGGGTATTCCATTTTCCCTACAACGTTTTTCGTCTTCTTCCTCACGGGAAGCTTCTGAGAACTATCAATTTTACCACAAGATGATCTATTGAGGAGAAAACTGCAAGGATTTCCTAAAACAAAAGGAATGGTAATCTGTTTTGTATGCATGTTGAAGAGCATCTTGATGGCTCCTGCATGCTGTAGATCCCGTGCTTTTGTTTGTGGTATATACGTTCAATGTTTTGGCCCAAAGAAATGGTTCCAATTTCTAAGGATAGATGTACAATTCTCAATGTTATTTTTTTTTTTAAATGGATTTGATATTAAAAATATTTGCCTTGGAGTCTTCATTCCTTCTTCTTTTTTGGATTGAATGCCTCTTCTCATTGGCATGGTTCGGTAGCTCGTAGTTCTTCGATATTGTATTTTATTAGGTAATTTGTTCTAAGATGGAGCATATAACAATTATATGACAATATATCATGTCGATCCACCAAGCTTTTATTGAAACAAAAAATGGATTACACATAGTTTCAAACCAACGTTCAATTCTATTTGGAATGCAGATAGAACATAGCAATACCAAATCACAATTTTGTAGTAAAATCACCATTCTTGTTTCTAGACATGAAATTATTAAGATTTAATGCTAACAACCCATAATGTAAGAAGTTTAATACTTAAGTTAATATGCTACATTCATGGAAGAATGTATCAAGAACACACTTACACCCATAAGTTGCAATAAAATCTAATATTCAACAAAGCCTTTGCTGACAATTATTAGAAAATGATGGTTTTGCAACAATGGAGCATGTTTGAAACCAATTCATGCTTATGAAAATTTCCCTCCTCCTTTCTATTTTCCCACTCTTTTATCCCTTGTAGTTTCTCTTTCAGGTGACTTAATTGTTTTTTTTT
>JZKD02S1920474.1:72525-84825 GCA_000966675.3 Picea glauca | reverse complement strand
CTCGTGCGAAAGCACGAGCCTTCTTTTTGCCCATTCAAACCTTTTTGGTGGTTGCTTGCTTTTGAAATCGACCACTTATCTGACGAAACTGAACGCTTTCGGTGGTTAATGAGCACGCTGGGGGCTCGCCCAAACCACCGAAAGCTGCTTGTTTCTCCAATTTATTGACCGAACCAGAACCAAGAATTTTCTTAACTAAAAACAACACAAAAGTATCTTAAGCATGTGACCAATAGCAAGGATATCCTCTACAAAGTTCAACCGAAAGAACGGTTTTACTTTGGGAGTTAACAGCTTGGAACTTCCGTTAAGCCCTCTAATGTTCCAAGAGATGACCTTCATCATTAAGAGGAGGGTGTAGGTGGAGGTATCCCTTCGAGAGCTTCTGAATTTTCCCTGAGTTGATCATTAGGTTCCCAGCTTCTTTGATCAGCCGATGAACTGGTTTCCGACCTCGTCTTTTTCCTTCACGTAGAATTTTTTTGGAGCTAGAACTTGACTCTGTGGCAATACATAGGCGCGCTGTGGAGCCCGCTGTTGAGTCGAGGAAGATCTTGTGAACCTTTCTCAATTGTTCTTCCGGGAAGCCCTGTAGGTCCCTCTGGTCTAGGGCCTCCTCCAGTTTCTCCAGATCTATGCCCGCTAGATCTTGGGCATTCATTTGCATATGAATATCTCTGTTTGCATCCCCTGCGTCCTCTGTGTTGGTTTCTTTAAGCAGATCCAGAGGTGGGGTGGTAGTATTCGTGGCTTTGCCTGTCTGTGAGCCGGCGTGGGGATCCTGAATTTCTTCTTCTTCCGGTAGCTGGATTAGAATGTCGTAAGCATTCCTGGTTTGGATTCTAGGTTTGGGATCGGCTATCTATCTTCGAGTGGGATTTTTCTTCCTTGCTTGAATCACGGTGAATCCATCTTTCTGCAGATTCAGAGTGGCTTTGGGAACTGGATAATTCAAGGGGCAATCCCGAAACAGATGGCCATGTTTGTGGCATTTTCTGCACCTGAACGAGATGTGCTCATAATCAAGGGTTTGGGACCAGTCCTCATCCTGGTATTCCAATATTACAGCTCCTAGTAGAGCTTTGGATATGTTCATGTAAACGCAGATGCAGGCATATGAGGTATATTTTCTCTGCTTTGTAGCTTCAGATACTTTCACGTACTGTCCAATGGTGTTTCCTATTCCCATTAGGATCTCCTCTAGCCATAACTCTTGCGGGAGGGAGTAGAGGTGGATCCAGATGGGTGCCATTGTGAAGTCCTCCTTGTCTGGGCTGAAGTGCTCTGTCCAGTACCGTAGGAAGAGCCCTGCTGAGTTGAAGAAGTAAGGGTCATTTTCGAATATGTGATCCTTTTCCTCTATATTGTAGAGTATGATGGTGAAGAAGCCTTTTGAGCTGAGCTGGACGTCATAATTTCCTTTGGGGTTCCACCAATGTTTTATCCATTTTTGCAGATCCCTTTATGATGGCCAGAGTCCCAGAAATTTGCCAATGAGGGCATGCTCTTACATAAACTGTGTGTGTTCACCCACCCTGGTGGAACTTATGTGATATCTGGGTGCCTTTTCCATTTGTGGGATGCATTTCCCAGGTTCCTAGCTGTGAGGTGTTTTTGGATTGGAAGTGCTAGCTTCCGTCTCCATTTCATGTCGTAGGCCCTGCTCTTTGGCGAGTAGCTGCTCTCAGATTTGTTGCGGCGGCTCAAATGCGGGTCTTTTTTCCCTGGTTCTAGATTTATCGTTTGTTGTTACATTACTGTATGAGGGGGGTTTCCCCCCCTCCTCAGCGCCCATGGCTGCGGACCAGCGCCGAAGCGGGTTTATAGTGAAGCAGTGGAATTTCGTAGTCGGAGAAGGTGTTGTAGCGATCGATCGGTGTCTCGCATGGACCATCTGCTAGGGTTTTTCCTTCTGGACTGCAAGATGTTAAGCTTACCAGAGCCAACATTGACATTTAGAGGAGAAGATTGAAAACAGTTCCTAGCAAAGCATAATAATGCATTGGAACTCTTGCCCCATTTATTGGAAGACCTAATTGTAGTTCCTAAAGATATCGCAAGCTTGTAGGTTAGTTCATTTAGAAATCCACTCTGCAAAATTGACTTGTTGTTTACAAGAATAATGGGACAGGAGTCCACAAAAACTGTTTCCTGGATGGCTCTTTATATTTTGTATTTCACAGTCAAGGAACGGGCCATTTTTTATTGGGGAAAGTAATTTCCCATGAAATCTGTTCCCAATTGTCAAGCTTCAAAAGGGAAAAGAAATTTTATATGTCATCCTACTTAGTTTTTGCGATAACACATTGCTGCCAGTTTCCAGAACTATCTCTGTCCAAGAATGTCAACTGGGAATTTGACCTAGTAACGTTATGGTACTAGGCCTTGTGGAAGCAGAAGGCTTCCCACTATTTTTATGAGGTTTCTAATGGCTTCGTGTCTGTTTTCAAAGTTTTGTTGTTAGGAGAAGATGATCCCCGCATATCTGAACAAGAAACCAGTTTTTTGAATAGGAAGGGGACACTTGAACATTTGGATAATTACACTATGATAAGGATTTTTGGCTCTAGGGAAAAACCTTCTCTCCTTCCATTTCACGTTATAGACATAATATTTGTTGCAGAAGTAGCATGACAATACAACTATTGGTTGCATCTATTCCAAGAGAAGAAAAAAAATAGTTCATTCCTCTGCCTTGGAAAGTCGAGGACTTTGTGTTGAAAAAAATCAACAAAATTAATGAATTCGCAGCACATTCTAGCAACTTCAACCTGAGATATGATGAAAGACTAAGAGGGTTCGACCCTGATAATTTTTTTTAACAACATTTACAAAAACTTGGCTTCGACAATTTTTTTTTCAAAAAACACCTGTCCGAAAACAGAGACACTGGCGGAAACGCTCCTTCTTCTGATGTCGACGACCTAGACACACTGCAAAGAAACACTAAATTGTATAGGCAATAGGGGAAAGGCCCCTGTGACAAGAGTGTTCAATCGTCAAATATCACTCCAAAAAGTACGACATCCCAGAGCATCGTTCCAATGGCCCACTAAAACAACAAAGAAAATCAAAGTTCTTTAAATGGAGGAGGCAATAATGACCCTCCTCACTCTAAAATTGATAGTTCTCACAAGATTCCAGTAGACAAGAAGATAAAAAAAATGTGGGATAGGCAGAAGAGCTCGAAATTCGGAATGAAAACATGGAACTTGAGCCTGATATGGATAGCATGCTCCACTACCTTGATCATCTCGGAGACGCCATCCAACATAGCAGTCCAATGGACATATCCGATACCCAACATTTTGACGAAGATGAATCCTTCGTGTTCCAGAGCGTTGTTTTTGATAGCCAGTCCAAAAAATTGATTATTGAAAAAAACATTTTAAAACATAAGAAGGGAAAATCTCGTTCAGAGGTTAACCTTGTGAACATGCACCCATCCCATATATGTCAACTTCACATAGCGAGAATAGATGCACTTCATGATTCCATTGGAGGCATTGAGGCCGAGAATGCCAGACTAAAGGATGGGGTCAAGGAATTGGAAGAGGCTTTGATTCCTATGCCATTTATTGCCAATCCTTTGGCAATAGCCATGCCTGCCACCCCTGCAACAAAGTTAAAAGGATCCTCCAGCCTCCTCGCATCCTGTAGAGGATATGTGGAGAATAATATTAGGAAAATAATGGAACTGGTTACTGAGGTGTGGGAAACATCATAAACCATGGATTTCCTTGGAATCAAGGCACATAGTTTGCTCAAACATTTGCAGGCAGAGTTAAAATGTGAAGAAAATTTCTATTTAAGCACAATACTTCCTTTTGGCACCATTGTCAACAACATGACAAAAAAAAAGGAAGACAACAAGATCTTCCATCCAAAAACTAGATCGGTCAATTAAATGCATGCTCGAAAGAAAAAGTGAAGAACCTGCATCTCATTGTTCAGTCATGCAAACAAGCCATATCAAAGAAAGAAAAATTATTCACAAGGCTGTCTAGAATAAACTTAGCCGGAAGGACTAATGACTTCCAAGACCCCAACTTAATCGTCAACTCCTTGCCCTTAACTAGGAAATACTTCGATAAACAAGTTGATATGTTTAAGGCATTGTCTTTGGAAACGTTTTACAACATCCTTGAATATGGTCAAGATCATGTCGACGACTGGCTATTTGACTATTTAGTACAAAATGAGGAAATTGATCAAGCTCTGCGTAATCTTTCTATTGACTTTGGGGAATTAGTAAATGAACTTTTCAACATAAAATCTGGAATGAGATCAATGTCGCCCCAATGAGAAGCTACATTGAAGAACGGCTTCGACGATTGTTTTTTCAAAAAACACTTGTCCGAAAACAGAGACACTGGCGGAAACGCTCCTTCTTCTGATGTTGACGACCTAGACACACTGCAAATAAACACTAAATTGTACAGGCAACAGGGGAAAGGCCCCTGTGACAAGAGTGTTCAATCGTCGAATATCACTCCAAAAAGTACGACATCCCGGAGCATCGCTCCAATGGCCCACTACAACAACAAAGAAAATCAAAGTTATTCAAATGGAGGAGGCAATAACGACCCTCCTCACTCTAAAATTGATAGTTCTCACAAGATTCCAGTAGACAAGAAGATAAAAAAAATGTGGGATAGGTAGAAGAGCCCGAAATTCAGAGTGAAAACATGGAACTTGAGCCTGATCTGGATAGCATGCTCCACTACCTTGATCATCTCGAAGATGCCATCCAACATAGCAGTCCAATGGATATATCCAATACCAAACATTTTGACGAAGATGAATCCTTCGTGTTCTAGAGCGTTTTTTTTGATAGACAGTCCAAAAAATTGATTATTGAAAAAAACATTTTAAAACATAAGAAGAAAAAATCTCGTTTAGAGGTTAACCTTGTGAACATGCACCCGTCCCAAATATGTCAACTTCACATAGTGAGAATAGATGCACTTCATGATTCCATTGGAGGCATTGAGGCCGAGAATGCCAGACTAAAGGATGGGGTCAAGGAATTGGAAGAGGCTTTGATTCCTATGCCATTTATTGCCAATCCTTTGGCAATAGCCATGCCTACCACCCCTGCAACAAAGTTAAAAGGATCCTCCAGCCTCCTCGCATCCTGTAGAGGATATGTGGAGAATAATATCAGGAAAATAATGGAACTGGTTACTGAGGTGTGGGAAACATCATAAACCATGGATTTCCTTGGAATCGAGGCACATAGTTTTCTCGAACATTTGCAGGCGGAGTTAAAATGTGAAGAATTTTTTTATTTAAGCACAATACTTCCTTTTGGCACCATTGTCAACAACATGATAGAAACAAAAAGAAGACAACAAGATCTTCCATCCAAAAACCGGATCGGTTAATTAAATGCATGCTCGAAAGAAAAAGTGAAGAACCTGTATCTCATTTTTCAGTCATGCAAACAAGCCATATCAAAGAAAGAAAAATTATTCACAAGGCTGTCTAGAATAAACTTAGCCGGAAGGACCAATGACTTGCAAGACCCCAACTTAATCGTCAACTCCTTGCCCTTAACTAGGAAAGACTTCGATAAACAAGTTGATATGTTTAAGGCATTGTCTTTGGAAACGTTTTACAACGTCCTTGAATATGGTCAAGATCACGTCGACGACTGGCTATTTGACTATTTAGTACAAAATGAGGAAATTGATCAAGCTCTGCGTAATCTTTCTATTGACTTTGGGGAATTAGAAAATGAATTTTTCAACATAAAATCTGGAATGAGATCAATGTCGCCCCAATGAGAAGCTACATTGAAGAATGGCTCGAAAGGGAATTGAAGAAAGCCACCAACGAAAGGCAACGGGCAGTTTCCATGATTCCAATAGTCATCGACAATATCAATGAAAAGGCATCCACAAGAAAATAGAAAAATGGGTCATATGTACCATCACTATAAGTTTACTGATCACATATTGTTTTGTTTATCAAGCTAGCTATTCCACTTTTTTAACTAGAAATGTCTAGCCAAAGATTGATGTCTTTCGAATTTTGTTTTTTCAGGTATTGCACTCTACCATCGCCCACTTCTTCTTTCTACAGTCCTGTTTCTTGTACATATTTCTCTTATGGTCCGCAGGAGCCCCAATCCTAGTCTATATGAAAAACGCATTGAAATTTCCAAGAATATGTAACATACTTTTATTTTTTGATATATTTCAAATAAAACTATTTTTTTTTAATCTCCTTTTATATTTATGTGCTCATACATTTTTATCTTTAACCAGTCTATATGACAAATGTATTTAAATTTCAAGGAACTTGTAACTTATTTAGTATGTAACAAACTTTTATTTTTTTATATATTTCAAATAAAACTATTTTTTTTTTATCTCCTTTTATATTTATGTCCTTATACATTTTTATCTTTCTCCAGTCTCTATGAGAAATGCATTTAAATTTCCAGGAACTTGTAACTTATTTAGTATGTAACAAACTTTTATTTTTTTATGTATTTCAAACAAAACTATTTTTTTTTATCTCCTTTTATATTTATGTCCTCATACATTTTTATCTTTCACTAGTCTATATGACAAATGCATTTAAATTTCCGGGAACTTGTAACTTATTTAGTATATTTCAAACTAATCTTTTTTTTTATCTCCTTTCATATTTGTGTCATCATAAATTTTTATCTTCCACTATGCACAAATTCTATTTTGTTCTATGCTTTCAAAAAATAAATGGAGCTCTAGAGACCACATGTCATTTACTGCATGGATACCACCTGTGCTTCATGCTGCTTGCCACATCTCCGCTACAGTTTTCATCTTCCTCTACTACTTTTTCCTATCCCAATTCAATTCAACAGGGACTACGCTTCCACGCAACCATATTTATTTATAAGATTAATAAGAAGATTTCATATTTTATAGATCCCTATTTTTTAATTTTCATCCTTACTTATACTCTAAATTTCTATAAAAAAAATAAAATAATTTACAATAAAATTATTGTGAACCTTATTATTATCTATTTAAACTTAAAAGGATATTAAATATTAAATACAAGTCTTCCACACATTATTGAATAAAAGAGTAGTCTATTTTTATATTGTGAGTTTAAGTTAATATTTACGTATAAAAATTTTACTATAGATTTTTTTCACACAGTATCTCATGAATAAAAAATAGTCTATTTTTATATTTTCGCACATTATCTCATGAATAGAAAAATAGTATATTTTTATATTGTGAGTTAGAGTTAATATTTACATGTAACTATCAATCTATAAAATTTTCATTATAGAATTTTTTATATTAAAAAATGGATTTTTATTATTCAATATTATTGAAACTAATAATATCGAAATATATTGGATTATGAATAAAACTATAAACTAAAATAGAATGATTTAATAATTGGTTAATACTTAGTAAACATTATAATAATATAAACGTGGTAAACCATGTGAATCTTTTTTTTTAAGTTAGGAATTATATTAAAACCTGCGAAGCAGAAAAATTACATCTGTCATGCTATCAAAGGAGGTTGTGACAGCATTGTCCTAGTGGGAAACCAATGTTGCCACATGGATGAAAATTCAAAGTGTTCATGCAAAACTTACAGAGTTGTAAGAGACAGATCTACAGTGCCACGTGTTAGTGACCTTTAACAATAGGGGATCTAATGATTTAAAATCTATTTGTGGGTTTCGTGATGAAATTTCCGGTTTGTTGGCCTATTATCTCCTCAAATAAATTAGTCAATTTCATTTGAATAGGTCTTAGGTTGTTATTAGAAAGAACATTTCTAAATTTCTAAGGCTCATTTTAAAGAGTTTTAATCTTGTAATAAACTTTGGAAAACATTTGATTTAGTATTTATTTCAAAAAACTCAAAATACAGGTTGTTGGCCCTTGGTTATGGAAGGAAGTGAAGATCGAGAAAGAAAAGGTCAAACTCGAACTGTGTGGGAGACACAGTGACTGTCACTAGGTCAAAGTAAGCAAAAAACAATAAAAGCCGGAGCGAATCACGAAAAAGCAAGCCATTGGATGAGGAGATCGAGGATGACATATCAACAAGGAAAATGGATCGAGAACAACTCAATAAGCAGAGAAAGCCACCATTGGATGCTTTGGAGCACCACGAAAAAAGGGAGGAAAGACAGGCTGGTGAAGCCCTGAAAAGGTGGGTAAAGTTGACCTAGGGTTTTGACACCTAGATTTCGACCTAAGGCTGTCGTTGAGGGACTATAATGTATAAATAGAGGTCGAGAGGATTTAGGTTGGGTTTGTAGTAGTGTTGGGTATTGATACTGATTGTTGTTGGTTGAGAGATTGTTGTACTGTGAGAGAGAGGAGTGTTGAGAGTTTGAGCCTTCTGGTATTGTAATATCTTCAATTGGGTGCGAAGATCAAGCCCTATAGCTGGGTGAGAAAGAAGGTGAGAGATGGAGAGAATAAGAGAGAATATCTGCTGACTAAGAGCACAGATCAGAACTGTAAGCTTTATCTTAATATATCATACGCAAAATTCTTTGGATGTATCCCTAGAGAGAGGGTGAACCACGTATATTTTGTGTCGTATGTGTGATTGATGCCTGGATCTCTATCATTGTTATACTGTTATTTGCGTTATTGTGTTAGATCATATTTATAGCTGCACAGAGTAGATCTAGCTGATAAGAGGTATATGGATGCTGCATTGTATTAGTTCCACTTGATATTCCCCTAGTTGTAGACATCTTTGAACTACAACCCCCCTCTTAGTTTCTTCAGGTGAGACTACATTTTCTTCGCAGGTGTTGCCGAAAGGGCTAGTATCTCGGGCTTGTTGGTGTGCTCTTGGAGTGATCCCTGGGTCTACCCCTGTGCCAAAAAATGGTTCCGTTTTCGGGACCAGAATATTTTTAAGGGAATGTCAAGGTGGTTCCCGTCAAAGACAAAGATTCAAAAGTGGATAGAGGATCAAAAGAGGGACTTCGTTGAAGCCCAGAACAAGAACCCTAAATTGAGTACTGAAGAATGGATACAAATATACATCTTCACCAACATTCACAAGATCTTGTTTTGAGGAATCCACTAGGATTTGTTTGAGTAGTTGGCTGGGTTAGCCAATACCCAGTTCAAGATCAGATCTAGACCTCCTGTGGTTTTGACACCAACACTGATCCAGAAGGTCGAGAGAGTTGACAATGATGTATCCAGAGTAGTAGATCATTGGTTTGATAGTACCATTGGAGGGTATATATTTGAATTTGTTGTTGATAGGGTGGAATCATATAGCCAAGCCAAGAGATACTTCTTTAAAGGACCCAGAGGAAAATGTTTGCACTTTTTGAAGTTGAGAATCAAGATGTTGTTACATGAAAAGAACGCCTTGAAGATATAGTAGATTGGTTGGACCTAAAAAGGCTAGTGTTCAGAAATTCAGACAATGACAACAACACAGAAGCTGGACATACGTGCAGTGGAAGAGTATTCAGAGGGATTCACCTTGAGAACCTGTTTAAGAAAAACTACAGAGAAGAGGGTTTCTACAGTGGAGAAAAGGTAGATCTAACTGACAAAGAACATTCAGAACCAACCAGAACAGAAGAAGGGGAAGCTGAAGAACTTCGCCAAAGCAAGCCAGAAATATTAGGAACTGCGCAAATTACTAAAGTAAGTAACATTAACTCTTCTGTTGTTTCAATAGCACCAAGAAGCCAAAATATCTAGAACCACCAGAGTCTTCAGAGTGTTGTTACTAGCATCTTAGCCTATACATAGACAGGAAGTCTAGGGAACTCTGTGGAAGATGAGATGAGGCTCCCTATCTTCAGGGGAGATGGATATGAGGATCCCAATCAACATTGGTTCCTATGTGAGGATGTGTGGAATATTAAAAGTATCACCGACGAAGCCGTCAAGAGAACCCAATTCAACACTACGCTAAGGGACCGCGCCCTGAGCTGGTACATGAAACTTGTCCAAGGATTGGCGCAGCCTAAGCCACTGAATGAGATCAAGAATGCATTGATTGTAGAGTTTAAGAAACCTAAGTTGGAGTCACAATGTATTACAGAGCTAAAAGAGATCAAACAAAAGGTAGCAGAACTTGTTTGTGAGTTCGACCAGAGATTCAAGACCCTAACAAGCCAATTAAATTTTTAGATCCCCAATGAACAGAACAAAGAATGGTTCATCGCGAAGTTGTTACCACACATCAGATTCCCTCTAATGCAGCAGAAGATTGCATCGCAAGCATAAGCTTTGGAGATCACCATGAAGCTTGAATGAACACCTATGGGAGAATCTAGCTCAGGCATGAGCTAGATCTTGATCCAACTGACTAGTTTGTCTTTGCAGGTCGAGGATATGAAGAAGGACAAGGGGAAGGACAAAAGAGAAGATATCTGGTGTGTAATATGCAGATCCTATTAAGAACCAAATATCAATATAGCATAGAAAAACCTTAGAAAAAGTACTCAACACCTTGAAAAAGAGATAATTTCAGATAATAAGCCTCTTCGAGGGGGCAACCTCCTTTTACCCCACTTAAATGTGTTGGCATGTTTTCAGATAGAGGTAGAGTATGCGTGTTTGTCATTGATGGAAAATATCATGACCAATAGCACAACGATGATCGCATGGCAAGATCAGAAGCTAAACTCCATTTCAGAGTTTTGGATATTGGGAGTTGGAGGTGTATCAGAAGCTAAACTCTGTTTCGGATACCAGGAGTTGGAAGTGTCGAAACACTTCATCATAGAAATGCCGAAATGTGAAACGCCGAAATACCAAACCATTGATCTGACTCCATTCGAAGTTTCGTATATCGAGAGTTGGAAGTGTCAAAACACTTCATCATAGAAATGCCGAAATGTCGAAAAGCGAAACGCTGAAATACCGAACCATTGATTTGACTCCATTTCGGAGTTCCAGATATCGGGAGTTGGAAGTGTCAAAACACTTCACCATAGGAATGTTGAAATGCCGAAATGTCAAAATGAGAAAAACACCTTTTGGTGTAAGTTCCAGATACCGGGAGTAGGAGTGTCAAAACACTTCACCACAGGAATGTCGGAATGCCAAAATGTTGAAATGCCGAAATGCATTTTCTTGGAGGTACATAGTGTAACTGCTAGAAACGACTAATAGTTTCTGCCAGAGGATTCGAAGAGACTTTAGGGTGATCGCCAGAGAATATGAAGAGTCTCGAGGCATCTTCCAGTGGAATGAAGACCATTAATATAGGCGATTGACAGATGGAAGAGTGTTGAACCCTATACCTGCAACAGAGAGGATGAGCTCGACTATGATAAAGATGATGAAGAGTCTCGACTTCTAGATAGGCTAAGGAATCTTAGCATAACACCCAGTGATGATGAATGCATGGGTATAATCATCAGAAAAGATGAGGAATTACCATGATGATCAGGAAGAGGACTCAACACGAGGAGAACATGCAGAACAGAGAGAGTGGGTTGATGCTCGAGGGAGTGAAGTGGTGGCAATGTGGAGTGGAAGTGAACATCCTGATGTGGATAACAATGGCGTGAGGTAGAGCATGCAGATGCATTGCGCATATAGCATGCACAAGGTGCACAGAGACTATAAGAATGTAGAACAAAGAAGAGATGGTTGTTGTTGTTGAGAGTGATTTAGGTGTGCAGAAGGAGGCAGAGTGCAGCAGCTGAAATGCACAGAAGAGGAATGGTGCATAGAATGGACATGGAACACAGAGCATAAAGCGCAGTAGAAGCAAAGAACAGAGAGGCATAGCTGAGATAGTAAAAGATGACTAAGGTGCACTTGTAGAGAAAAACAGAAGATCAGAAAGTGCAAGAAGATGTAGGTAGAGAGACACTGATACAGGAGAGCAGAGCAGCATAGCAGAACAATGATAAGCCTGGTAAGCCAATGACAACTATTGAATCACTGTAATAAGTTTCAGTAGAAAATATTTATATTTCAGGGTGGTAGGGACGTGCTAGGGAGGACTTTTGTCCTCATAGGTTCAAGTGGGTGCTTGAACACAGGGAGTTGTAGCTTCCATCTAGTTGTAGCCAGAGAAACCAGGGTGGCAGGGTAGTGCAAGGGAGAACTAATGTTCTCTATTATACAGGTTGGTGCCTATGTGACTGGAAGTTGGTGCTTCCATCCAGTTGGTGCTAGAACACTTAGGGAGTTGGTGCTTCCTTCTAGTGGGTGCTAGAGAAACCAGGGAATTGGTGCTTCCTTCTAGTGGATGCTAGAGAAACCAGGGATTTGGTGCTTCCTTCTAGTGTGTGCTAGAGAGACCAGGGAGTTGGTGCTTCCTTATAGT
>JZKD02S1920474.1:55096-66678 GCA_000966675.3 Picea glauca | reverse complement strand
AGGAGACTAGGAGGTATAATTACAACTAATGGACTAAAGACGACATAAATAAAATAACATTACTAATATAATATGCCCCAATTAAGGGGTAATGAGCCAATATTAGGGCTTAACAGATCCAAAGGTCATGATAAGGAACATTGTCCCTTATTTCATGAGTATTTGGCCTCAGGCGTGTCGAGCCCCTTGAAGCAAGTTAACCTGCCCTGATGCGATGTATGTAGAAATGGGCATATCTCAGGTGAGTGCTATTACATGTAAAAGTATGTTCAGACACCCACAAAATTGTATTTCACATTATGTAAATTAGTAGGACATGATGTTCGAGATTGTAGAGCTTACAATCTCATGCATGAGAGGTTGAGGGACATATACAAGATTCAAGGAGAAGTACAACAAGAAGGAAACACTCAGCAGTACAACTCTCTAGGGAGAGGAAAATTCAATCCTCACGGTGGATACAGAGGATGAGGACGAGGAGGAGGTATGGGCTGAGGCCGAGGACAAATAATCTATTATAACTATGTGCAACTAGGACACTTAGCAAGGGATTGTCAGAATCCTTGCACAACCTGCAGTTATTGTAACTCTTTTGAGCATGTCATAGAAGAATTCCCTGCACTGTTGGCTAAGCTTCAAGAAAGAAGAGGACCCCAGAAGAACCCACAAGTGCAACTAATATATGTTAAACCACTCGGAACAGACCCTAGATTTGTTGTTATTACTCGAGGAGGTGCTACTACAGGAGAAGATAGAGCAATCCAATGAAAGATCACAGAGAGTCAGGTATCAAGAAAGCTGTGGAGAAGACTCATGCTTTTAATGCAAGGAAAGAAAGACAGATCTTCAAGGAAGAAAGATAGAAGTTCAAGGGGAACCAAGGATCCTCATCTAAAACGCAACCAGAAATAAAAGAGTATGGAATGCCTTAGGCATTTGATCATTTGGCTTCACCGGAAGAAGGAAAAGAGGTAAGTAAACCCATTGAATTTTTGTACACTTGTCTTAAGTTAATTCGGGATGAGAATGTTGTGAAAGAGTTACAGAACCTAATTAGGCAGTATGAGCTAGGAAAGGTAGACCCCTTACTGAATAGGGAAATACACCAGATTGGTAAAAAGAGAAGAACAAACAAAGAATTACATTTGAATTCTCAAATATGAGAGTACGATATAGACTATGTGGTCCTCGACTTAGGGTCAGAGGTCAATGTCATGACGAAGAAAACTTGGGCACTAATGGGAAGACCGAATTTGGTCTATTCCCCTATTAGGCTTAGAATGGCTAATCAGCAAGTTTTCAACCCATTTGGACGATTGGAGCATGTCCCTGTGGACATCTACGAAGTAAGGACCTTTGCAGATTTTGAGGTAATTGAAATTGTTGATGATAGCTGCCCTTACCCTGCATTGCTAGGAATTGATTGGGCCTTCGAAAATTCTACTGTTGTTGATTTAAAGAAAAGACGCATGACATTTGAAAGAGATGACCTTAGGTTCATTGCACCCTTAGATCCAGATGAGGGTTTGCGATATATAGATCCCATCTGAGAAGAAGACCATGCATATGAGTTGGAAAACATATATAAATTAACAACCAGACAACATGATTATATCAACCCTACTACTGATGGAAATTTAAGTTGGAGAAGTGACAATGTGTACTCATCAGATTCAGAAGAATCATTGGAGAACTGGCAGAAATATATGTATGAAGTATCCACAATGAGATGTGCTTGACTTACCAGATAAGTTTGTTGGATTGGTACAACAATAAGTAACTTGCCTACCTTTGATGGTTTGAACCCTCTAGAAGCCTTCCTCTCATATTTTGAAACAAGTGTACCAGCACAACAAAGGCTGTTGGATATGGATGAGGCCCTGAAAGATACACCAACAAGATGGTGGAGGATGCACAAAAGAAAGATTACAAACTAGACACAATGTCGAACCTTGATGACAGCACGGTTCTTAGCACAAGTAGGAAGCTGTGAAGTGAGTTACACAAGTTGAAGCTGCCCAAAGAAACATGTGTGAAGCTATGAAGAATCCTAGAGTGACATTCCTAGAGAACAATGGGTACACAGATTCATTAACACATTGGACACGACCCCTATTAGCTGGTACCTTCAAGCAGAGTTGCGCCTCATCACTGCAGATTGGGAAGGTATGCTTTAGAATTTTGTAACCACGTTTTTGTTTGAAAGTGAATTTCCTTCAGTAGAGAAAGCACTACAGATTGTGAGGAAGAAAGTATTTAAGGAGGCATATAGCCTCTTGTTGGAGAAAGAAGAGGATGAATGAACTGCGCCATTCCAGAAACTATAGGGATGTTACAACATTAATGCCGACGCCGATGATGATCCGAGGAAGGTAAATATTGTTGAGATAGAAGGTCACAGGGATGTGGAAGGACCAAGAGTTGAGCTTCCATTCATTGGACATACGATCAAGATAAAGAAAGTCAATATTGGGATAGAGGAGACACCAAATCTAGCCAATGTCGGAGATTACTGGGATGTTGCTACCATTGACAAAATTACAGAATTACTTCATGAGTATCATGACTTGTTTTCGACCAAGTTCACTGATATGAAGGGTATCAAAGGACCTATGGGAGAGATGAGAATACCTTTGAAACCAGGTGAGAAGCCAGTCAAGAAAAGACCCTACAGATTGAACCCGAAATACACGGAAAAATTGAATATTGAGCTCGACATAATGTTAGAAGCAGGGATTATTGAACCTGTCGAAGAGTTGGAGCGGATCAACCCTCTGGTGGTGCAAGAAAAGAAGACAGGTGAGATCAGGATCTGTGTAGATATCAGGAAGCTTAATGATGCTTGTTTGCATGATCCTTTCCCTACACCATTCACAGACGAAGTGTTGGGTAATGTGGGAGGCCAGGAGGTATATTATTTTATAGATGGGTTTTCAGGATACCATCAGATCTAGATTGCCAAGGAGGAACGCCACAAGACCACATTTTCTACAAAATGGGGATCCTAACAATACACAGTGATTCCATTTGGACTGAAGAATTCCCTAGCCATATTCTCTAGGGTGGTGGTCAAAGCGTTCAAAGAATTTTTGCATAAGTTTTTAGAATCTTATTTTGATGACTAGAATGTTTTTAGTTTGCTGAAAAATCATATTGAATGTCTAAGACTAATGTTGGAAAAATGTAGGCAGTGTCAAATTGATTTAAATTTGAAGAACTTCATCTTATTCTCACCATTTGGAGTATTATTAGGACATATTGTATGGAAGCAAGGATTGTTGGTTGATCCATCAAAAATTGCAATTATAGTCTACTTACCGCCTCCTACTTCAGTCAAACAACTGTGCACTATGCTTGGACATACTGGCTATTATAGGAAATTTGTCAAAGGATATGCTTAGATTACTGCGCCAATGGAGAAGTTATTAAAGAAAGATTGTCAGTTTGGTTGGACAGACGAATGCCAGCAGAGCTTCGACACAATGAAACAAAATATGGTGACTGCACCCATTCTGGTCTTTCCACACTAGAGCAGAGAATTTCATGTGCATGTCGATGCGTCTTCTATTGCATTAGGAGAAGTATTGGCACAAACTGGAGAAGGGGAGATCGACCATCCATTAGCATTTTCCAGTAGAAACCTATCTACAACTGAAATCAATTACACTACTATAGAGAGAGAAGGATTAGCCATGGTGTATGCATTGCAAAAATTCCGCCAATACTTACTAGGAGGACACTTTAAAATGCTTATTGATCACTCTGCACTGAATTACCTAGTCAACAAGATAGTATTGGGGGGGCGAATATGCATATGGCTTCTCCTGTTTCAAGAATATTATTTTGAGATTATAGTTAAGCCAGGAAGAATGAACAAGGGACCCAACCACCTATCGAGGTTGGAACATGGTGAAGAGCCCACTAGTCTGGAGGATACACTACCGGATGAAAAATTACTCGTCATTAGGAAGATGGATGACCACTTCGCCGACATAGTTCAATTCCTGTCAATAGGAATGGCTCCAAGTGAGTATACAATTTCCCAGAAGAAACATCTAGTGGTGCACGCTATAGAATTTTCGCTAATAGTTGGTCATCTATATAAGATGGGACTTGATGAGATACTAAGAAGATGTGTGATGGAGGTAGAGCGCTCTCTTATCCTTGTAGAAGCTCATGAAGGCATCATAGGAGGACATTACGCAGAGAAAGAAACCGGGAAGAAGGTTCTGTGAGCCGACCTTTGGTGGCCTGCTTTACACAGAGATGCTAAAGAGTATACCAGAGCTTGTGATGTATGCCAAAGAATTGGAAAACCATCCCGAAGAGATGAAATGACACTAGCACTGAAGATGACCCTACAAGAATTTGAAAAGTGTGTCATTGACTTCGTGGGACCTATAAACCCACCAAGAAAGCACACAGTAGCAAGGTACATTACCACTGCGATAGAATACTTGACTAGATGGGCCGAAGCAAGAGCAGTCAAGGATTGTAGTGCAACTACAGCTATGTGTTTTATATTTCATAACATAATAACTAGGTTTAGATTCCCTAAGACTCTTATGAGTGATCAAGGCACTCATTTCATCAACAAGACAGTGGAATCCTTGACTGAAGAATTTGCAGTTCACCATCAGAAGAGTACACCTTACCATCCACAAGCAAATGGAATGGTTGAAGCATTCAACAAAATCTTGGAGACAACATTGACAAAGATTTGAAGTGTGAACATGGATGATTGGGATTTAAGAGTAGCAAAAATACCCTGGGCTTATAGAACCACTTACAAGAAATTAACAATGCAGACCCCTTTCAATTTGGTTTATGGTCTCGAAGTTGTTGTCTCGGTGGAGTACTTGGTACCAATCTTAAGAATTGTTGCATTTACAAACATGGATGATACTGGCGTTGTTCATGAGAGGATTTCCCAGCTGGTTGAACTAGAAGAAGACAGATTTACTACAGGATTCCATTAGTAGGTACAAAAGGAAAGAGAGAAGGCCTATCATGACAGACACATCAAGAAGAAGGAATTTACGCAAGGTGATTTAGTACTAGTGTATGACAGTAAATTTATAAGACATCTAGGGAAGTTCAGAATGCATTGGCTTGGACCATACGAGATCGCCTATGTTACAGTAGGAGGAGATGCGCAACTGAAGACACTAAGGGGAGAATGGAAAGAAGGATTAGTGAATGGGAGTCGACTGAAGTTGTATTATGACAACCAATTGCCTCGCATCTCTTAGTAAAAGAAAGGAGAAAAGGGTATAGGTACCAAGTGCAGTTGAAACTTTGTACCTAACACAGAAAAGATAGCTTGCACAAGGATGGGAAGGAATCATAAAGAAGAAAGCAAAGGATGCACTGTGCAGTCCAAAGTCGAAGTGAAATAGAAGGATCATATCTGAAGTGCCTCGGGACAAGTCACAGGTGAGTGTTGGGGGCCTGTTGGCCCTTGGTTATGGAAGGAAGTGAATATTGAGAAAGAAAAGGTCAAATGTGGACTACACGGGAAACACAGTGACTGTCACTGGGTCGAAGTAAGTAAAAGAGCAGAAAAGTCAGAGCGAAGCATGGAAAAGAAAGACGTTGGATGAATAGAACGAGGATGAGAGATCAACAAGGAATATGGATCGAGGACAACTCAGCAAGCAGAGAAAGCCACCATTAGATGATTTGGAGCACTGGTAAAAAAGGGAGGAAATATAGGTTGGTGAAGCCCTGAAAAGGTGGGTCAAGTTGACATAGGGTTTTAGACACCTAGGGTTTTGACACCTAGGTTTCGACCTAAGGCTGTCGGTGAGGGACTATAATGTATAAATAGAGGTCGAGAGGACCTAGGTTGGGTCTGTACTAGTGTTGGGTATTGATATTGATTGTTGTTGGTTGAGATATTGTTGTACTATGAGAGAGAGAAGTGTTGAGAGTGAGAGCCTTCTGGTATTGTAAGATCTTCAGCTGGGTACGAAGATCAAGCCCTGCAGCTAGGTGTGCAGGAAGGTGAGAGATAGACAGAAGAAGCAAGAAGATCTGCAGACTAAGAGCGTAGATCAGAACTATAAGCCTTATCTTAATATATCATAAGAACATTTCTGTGGACATATCCCTAGAGAGAGGGTGAACCACGTATATTTTGTGTCGTATGTGTGATTGATGCCTGGATATTTGTCATTATTATACTGTTATTTGCGTTATTGTGTTAGATCGGATTTATAGCTGTTCATAGTAGATATAGCTAATAAGAGGTATATGAATGCTACCTTTTATTAGTTCCACTTGATATTCCCCTAGTTGTAGACATCTCTATCCTACAATCCCCCTCTTAGCTGCTTCGGGTGAGACTACATCTGCTTCGCAGGTGTTGCCGAAAGGGCCAGTAGCTAGGGCTTGTTGGTTTGCTCTTGGAGTGAACCCTGGGTCTGCCCCTATGCCAAAACAAGTTTCGGTGGCTAAGTGTCTTTTCAAAATAGTTTCTAAGCCACCAAAAGCCCTAGATTTCGGTGGCATAAACGCGAAACTCGGGGCTCTCCTAGCCACTAAAATCATAGGGATATTTGAAACGGTCAGGTCGTCTTAGTGAAATGTTATGATTGTATTTAACCATTGAAAATAAAGGGGAGATGTTGAGTATGACTTGGTAAGTGGTGTTTTATGAGTTATTATATTATTATTTGATCTACCTAAACCTAAACCCTCCAGATCTTACACCTGTCCTAGGGATTAGGATCTAATATCGACATATCCTGACTTGATCATTTCAACCTTTGTTTCATAAAATCACATGGTGTTTGTACTTCCTATCCTTCAAGGTTTATCGAGTGATCATTACCATTTCAAATCTTATCTACCCTCTCACATCCCTCAAAATTAGGGCTTTCCTTAATCGTTTTTCCCCATTTCTCGCCTCTCTTATAACTGAGCACAAACCTCCCTAATTCTGTGCTGAGCGGTCTCCCTCCAAGCCCAAATTTCCAATTGTAGGTACATAAGCATTCCAACAAATGAAGAGAGGAGCACCGACGTTGAGGAAGGAGCTTGATGATATTAGTTACCTAGAATCACACCTAGAGGTGTGTCATCTCTTCAGGGACACAGGTTGTTATGAATTTTATAACAAAGTGAAAAGCTCTCATCAGTAGGTGGAAGAAGATTTTTCTCTCACATTTGATGGTAGAAAGGAAGTCATTGGCAAAGATGAGTTCCTGGTGGATGAAACTCTTATAGCAGAGGTGACAGATTTTTCAAGGACTAGAAAAACCTGGTTCAAGACCACTGTTAAAAAGGAGGTTGAATTTAGGTCTTATTTGAAACTAGAGCACAAGTGTTTGATATGGAAGAAAGACATTCCTGTCTTTTCTAAAGGAGAAATGGAAGCACCTGTTGAAGTCAATTCTTGTTTACATAACCTATGAGGGTAGATATAATAGGGTAATGATTTATTATTTCAAATTGATGAATCACTTTACTAGCAGCAACCCCTTGAACCTACCTTATTACCTCCATAGAAGCTTAACTAAGATGGCTCATTAGGTCAAGGCTAAACCAAGAAAGGTTGCAGACAAAGTATCCCATCATGGTTTGATTAAGCTCTTGATTTATGAGATGTTGCAGAGAAGGAACAAGGATTGGGGTCACTTCTTATGTTGGAATGAGTTTCAAACTGATTTACAACCAGAGGATAAAAAGGGGTCTTCTTCAAGGAAGTCTTCCACTCCTAGAAGTGGAAAGAGGAAGAGGAGAGCCATCTCTCTAGTCGCAGTTGATTAGTCCTCTCCATCTTCTAAGTATAAAAAAGCTAAGAAGAAACTGGATTTCAGCAAGGATTCAGGGAAGGCAGAAGAACCTCTAGTGGACAAGAATATCCTCAATATCCCCTATACAGACTCTGAGGATGAAGAAGACTAGGTTGTAGCAGAGCAAGAAGTAGCCCTAGCAGAAGATCTAGTTATAGCAGGGTATGAATATGAGGATCAAGGCCAACAAATTGCCGAGGCCTCATCTAGCAATTCAAA
Organism: Picea glauca; assembly: GCA_000966675.3. Taxonomy (NCBI): domain Eukaryota; kingdom Viridiplantae; phylum Streptophyta; class Pinopsida; order Pinales; family Pinaceae; genus Picea; species Picea glauca. The sequence continues at coordinate 58,660 of JZKD02S1920474.1, read as the reverse complement.
GCAGTCCAGATCTCATAAGATTAAGAAGCTTAAAGAGAAAATAACAGAAAAAGAAGTATTAGAGAAGGTGATAAAGACCCAATATGAGAATTTATCAAAGAATTTCACAGCAACTAGTGCAGCCTTGGAAATATTGTCACTTGAAAATGTTAAAGAAAATAAAAAGAAGAAGAAAACCGTAAAGGACTATAATAGTCTATGGAGAGGAGCTATGCATTTGAATAAAAAGGTTAGATCATTGAGGTTGCAAGCCATGCCTTCAAGACCTTAGCCTCAAGCACTTTTTGATATTGAAACCCTAGCAAATGCAGACATCCATTTGAATGATCCAGAGAAAGCTAACAATCCTACAACCATTCCAAAACCTGCTCAAGATGTAGAGGCTTCAGAAGATCAGACTTAAGATGTTTAAAATCTAAGACAAAAGGTATTTCGAAAATTTTCTAATTTTCACTAAGACAGAACTTTCGGTGGCTTAGGAGAACCTTTCAACTGTTCATTAGCCACCGAAAGCATAGCTTTCAGTGGCTAGCAAGCTCAGATTTTGCCTCTCTTAGCCACTGAAAGCACAGACAGGACAGAGAGGCACTATCTTTGCACAGATCCAAGTTTTTATCACTCATAGATCTCGAGGATGGTTTGTAATGATGGATGATAAATAAGGGAATCAGTTTTGGGTTTCTGTTCCAGTTTTCAAGGCACCTAGCAAGGTGGAAATGTTAAATTGGTTACCTATTTTTGGGCAAAAAATAGTTTTTGTGGCAAAAGTGGCAATTTCAAATTATCCCACATCTCATGAAGATCCATCAGCCTTCGAAGGCTTACTACACCTTTTGAATACTTGGAAGGATATGAAGACCATCAAAGATAAGGAGTTGGCCTATTTTATAGGATCCTTTCCTATTTTCTTGTGTCAGTTGTTGGTTTTCTATTTTAAGTAAATTTTATCTCGTATTGCAGGATCTGGATATCTGATGTAAGGGCTATAAAGCCACAAACTTCTGTGGAACCAAGGGTTGGACTTGTGATGATAAAAATGTAAAAAATGCTCATAGGATGTAAATGACTTTATGAAGGAATACAATGGCACTATATTTCTAGATTCATGTGTAGTGTTTTAGTGGTGAATTTTTCTCTGATGTAACTCATTATTTTCTTTTTTCACATGATTTTATTTTTGTATTGTTTACGAGAAGATAATGTGCAGGATTTGTGATTGACACCCTGTGTTGGCTCGAAACAATATCTATGTTTTCTTCCAAGTTTGAAATGCAAAATTCAGATATACTCTTCTCTACATTTGAAATAATTTTCAGTTTATTCTTCTTTTCCATTTTATAAGCTCAAAGGATCCACCAGCATGATTATCCTGCCTCGTCATGTTTTGTCTTGGTTATTCATTTATCGTCGTCTTTACCTTTAACTCCATTTTTCCCAATGATTCTTTTCTGTCTCAACCAAACCAATTCAAAATCCATAAACAAACCCATGTTCTGCATAACTAGCCTAATATCTTATTTCCAACAAAGTTATATCATACAGAGAGATCCCTCTCTGAGTCTTGGAGGGCTAGATCCAAGACTTGAAGCGGTTTTGATGTTTCCTCTGTGACTGCTTCCACAACCTTGGGCAAATTACAAAGCGCTAACACCACGTAGAGTGAAGATTCTGTATACTAGACTGAACAAACCAAACCCAAAAGACTGGTTGTATGCTAAGACCAAAAACTCCTAAAACTGAGTGGCCACATAGGGCAAAAATATTGTGAATTAAACTAGCTGAAAACATAAAAAATAGGAAACCTGAGCCAGAAGGTATTAGCCAGGGTCGAGCCTCTGCTTCGAAAAAACCTAACGCACATGCATGGTGTCTCTGTCTGAGATAGCCTACCTGAGGTCCTGAAGGAATGTCATGAGAAGGTGCACTCGGATCCATCCCTTTACTTCCTTGTGTTGCATCTCATTGACGATGACCTTGATGTCCTCAATTCCTCGCTTAATGAAATCCAAAGACTCCTAAAAAACGTCCCTTTTTGTGCAGTGGGAGAAAGAAGAAGAGAGCACAGGAGGAGGAGGAGAGTCGATGGAGGAAGTGGGGGAGTCAGAGAAAGGGGCTGAAGGAACAGGGGTGGTGGAGGTGACGGGAGGTGGATATGGAGGAGGAGGAGGAGGAGGGTGGCGGGAGACAGACTAATCCTGGGAGCGAAGACGAGTGATTTTCCATGATTGTCGAACCATTCGACTCGAGAAGCATAAGGATTCGCTAGTGGAGACAAGTCTGGAGTGTTGTCTTAAGGAGGTAGAACATAGGTGAAGGATGGAGTGGGAGAAACAATAGGCTTCAGGGTGGAGACGAACTCAGTTTCTGGAGGAGAGCCACACCCTCTCGCTCCCCTTCATCTAGCCATATACCAGGCCATGCCCCTCTTCGAATTTCCCCTGAGTCAAGGCATCGATAAAGCCACCTGAAACCAGATGAGGAACACATGAGGAAAGTGAGAATGGTTTCTTGACGAGCGCGAGACCATCAGGACGTAGTGACAAAGATGAACCAATGGAGAGGTGTTGGGTGCTCGAGCCAGAGGAGAAGGACGAAACCAAAATTTGGAGGAGGTCGTGACTCTGGAGGCCAGGGGCTCAAATGAGCTTTAGAAATCCATAACACAGGCCTAAAACCACCATGTCGAGATGGTTGATGGGACTGTGACTTTGTCCAACCCATTACCATAAAAATTCCCATGAACAGAGGTGCAAAGACATAACATTAGGCCGAAGGTGAGTGAAATCCGAGGAGTGACGGCTAAGACTTCAAATTCATGAGGTGATGGTAAAGGATGAGTGCATTTGTGCTGGCTCCAGGTGGAAGGAAACTTTACCAGGTGTCCTCCCCTCTGGTTGTTAACCTATTGTGTCCGTAAACACCTCATCCATGAGTGGTAAACCATGTGAATCTTATTATTATTTACTTATGTTAAAAAAACACATATAATTAACTATTATTAAATAATGTGAGAGAATACACAATTATACATACAAATACTTAGTATAACTAACTACAAGCATATATGAGTTTTTTAACCCATAATAATTTTTAGATATTTTCCTTATAACAATTATTAGCCATATATATAATAACATTTTATTGAAGTTTAATATTATTACTTATTGCACATATCTTAAAATGGATAAGCCATTTACAAAGTTTTCTTGGTACTTTAAATACGTAATTACATTGAAATTGAATTTTTCAAATTTTATAGATTAGATTAGAAAAATATACAAAATAAACTTAGTGTAATCTTATTTATTTATAAAAAAACTAAGAAGAAAATAAAGTTAATGTACTCTTATTTATTGAAAAATATACAAATAAACATAGTGTACTCTTTTTTATTTATAAAAAATAAGAAGAAAACTCTTATTTATTTATAAGAAATTAAGAAGAAATTAAATATATTTTATGGTTAATTATTTATAAAATTAATAAGCAGATTTTCTATTTTCTATTCTTATTTGTTTTATCCTCATACTTACTTATAGTCTAAATTTCCATAGAAATAATAAT
>JZKD02S1920474.1:23405-54579 GCA_000966675.3 Picea glauca | reverse complement strand
TACACATTGCAAATTTGAAAACAAAAAAATGTTGTGCATTATGTTGTAATGTGTCATACATATACTCTAACAAATATAACACAATTTAATTGCATGGTTTCAACTTGTGAATCTATCATTTCTAACCAATATAACACAATTTAATTGTATGGTTTCAACCTATTGAATCTATGATATAAATGTTTAGAGTAAAATGTTTAAGGAACGGATAATTTTATGGAATTTTCATTCGTGTAAAGTGCATGGCAAGATTAATAAAAACCCAACAAGTACCTTTCATGAGATTGAGCCAGATCTCACTTTCAAAAAAAAATAGTTAATAAAATATAAATGTTACCATTGGGACACCGTGTCTATTTTATCTCTTATTCTTACAACTTCTTCCCCGCATTGATGTAAATATATAATTGAGTCATGTTTTATGTTTTTAATGCTAATTGCAACTTTAGTTATATGCATAAAGATGCAACATGTGACTGGATAGCGATAACTATTTTAAGCATATGGAAATGGTGTCAAGCAAGTTCCCACCATGAATCGATTGCAAAAGAAGCTTCATGTGTTAATGTTGTGCATATTTTATGTGGGTGTATAGATTTTAATGTAGAGATAACATGTATGACATAGTAGCATTGACCCATATGCATATGAAATACACGTGTATTAGAAAAACTTTGGCCATATGTGTTCGTGAAGGCATTTCCATGTGTCAAGACTAATGAAGTGGCACCATAAAAGATCGATATCCCACCATAACATTATATATTAATGTCAATGGGGGATGAGAGTGGTGACACTTCAAATTGAAAAACCTAGATGGAAGATGATTCAGATTTATGAGCGGAACAAAATGAAACCACATATTTATAATATTAACACAAAGAAACAGTGAACAATAATAGAGAGACAATAAAACTTGACTTCTATTAAATAAGAAATATGTTGAACACTGTAAAATGCAGACTGAAAACAGGCTTGCTAGAATGATGAGAACTTATGTCTAAGAAGATATGTGATGACTACGCTAATTTGCAAGAAGGTGAGTACAATGATGCTATGAATACATTTTTACAATAAACATGAATGTCAAAGCCCTAGACATCCAAAAACCTAACACTAGGAAATGAAGTGCCAAAATTCATGTGGGCCTCGTTGGGGTAAGTTAATACATCAACTTCCCAGGGTCGTAAATTTTGCATACGATCACCGTTTAGGGTGCATGATAGATCGTTGTAAAGGTATTGATGATGAGGTTAACTTAGGGGGCTCAATCAAAGCCTTCAATTAACTTGAGGTGCCTGATCATGAAAAATGTCGTTTAGGCCCTCAAAATGGCCCCAGAAGTTCACAAATTGAAAAACTGTTAAAAATAGTAAGTTTCCAAAAAACTATTTTGAGCCAGTGGGAAAGGGTGGGTGGCCACCGAGATTCTCTTGGATCAATCCTCACCCATCAGGAAGAAATGGTCTCCATTGTGTTCAGTGCCCCCATCAAATGAGAAACTTTGTGATGAATTTGGCCCCAGGTGAGCCAATTGCCTTGGTGTAGGAGTTGCCCTGCTTTAACAACCCAATAAATATGGACCCTATGCTGGTGAGTTCCCTTGACCTATGTGTCCACGATTTTTTTAGTGGATTCTTGTTTAGTGCCCCCATCAGATGAGAAAATTTATGTTGAATTTGGCCCTAGGTGAGCCAGTTGCCTTGGTGCAGGAGCTTCCCTGCTTTGACAACCCAATAAAGATGGATCCTCTGTTGGTGAATTCCCTTGACCTGTGTGCCCATGATTTGATTAGTGTATTCGTGTTCCATGTAGTCATGGTTGATCTCTATTGGTGTCAATTGTTCTGCTATCTCTGAGGTGTCTAATAATGGTGGAAAATAAGGCTGAAGGAAGTCCACATTGAACAATGGGTGCAAGCCAAGGAAGGGGGGAAGGTGTAGGTTCCATAATGGAGTGGATGGAGCTTTTAATGAGGCTCTGTAAGGTGTTCTTTTTGCAAGTGAAACCAAACTTTGTCTCCCACCTGAAACTAGTGTGGCACTCGATGTTGATCATGGCGTTGCTTGTACTTAACATTGGACTTCTGTAAAATATCAAGAACCTATTGGTAGATGTGTTGGATGTGCTCAATGAACTGGGTGGATTTTTCAACTCTAGTTGTGATCCGGGTGGATATTGGAGGCCACCCACCTATTCCAAATGGCTCTTCTTGTTCGTTTTTGTTTAGAATGTTCTTATGTACTTCTTGTAATTGTGGGTTCTACAGTTCTAGGGCTGTACGAATCCCCACACATCCTCCAGGTGGATACTGTTTGCCTCTTTCTTAATCCAACTGGCTTATTTTGTATGTTTTCATGTCAGCACATCTTGTTATGCTTCCATGGCTGTTTTGGGGCCCTAAACGTTGTTTTCTTGTCTTTCCATAGTCAAACTATAGATGGAGTCATATTTTGATTTTGAAATGTGTAGTTCTCTAAAATACGTTTCCAACGGGCTATCACGTGCCTAAAATGAAGGTCATATGAAAAAGTTACGACCTTGGGAAGTTGAGGTACCAACTTACACCAACTTACCCATAGGGGCCCACATGACATTTGACGTTTCACCTTCTAGGGTTAGGTTTTTGGATGTCTATGGTTTTGGCATTCATGAGTAATATAAAAAAGGCCTCTGGAGCATAATTTTAATCCATTATGCTCAACGGATGCGCATATCAACCACATCTATTCTTAGAGATGGCTACCACCATTCGAGCAAGTGTTTTCAATTCTACAGTTTTACAGTTTCATCCTATTTCATTATTCAATAGAAGATATTGTTCCCTGGATATCTGTGTTATTGTTCATATCTCTGTGTTTATTGTATTCAGTCTGTTAATCAGTTTGTTCCGCTCCTAAATCCAGATCAGTGGTATCATAACAATCTTCAATTCATTTATTTTTCTTCGTGCATGTCCCCGACAAGATTTGGGTACAAGAATTTGGGACTCGAACCAATCGAGCCATTGCAAGATCGACCACGCCGAGCCCGACAACAACCCATGGGGGATGAAGAGAAATATGATGAAGCAGGAGATCCTATTAAACTGTTTCTTGAGGAAGCCCTCACGTGATAAAGGTACAAAATGATGGACAACTTCACGCAGATCCTTCAACGACTTCCCACAGGAGAAGCATATTCATCAAGCAGCCATGCAACCCATTTCAAGGTACAAGTAAATTTTGATATTCCATTATTTGAAGGACTGTTAGATGCATATGTTGTAGATAAATGCTTGAATCTGCTTGAAGGGTATTTTTCGGTCCACAATTTTTCTGATAGGGAAAATATCACTTTTGCACTCCTCAAGTTCGTTCCCCATGTTAAAGACTAGTGGGATACTTACTCTGAGAATAGGGAAGTAGAGGAATATGAAATGTTTGTGGTGGCCCTACATGGTATTCCTTCCTGGATTCCATGAAAGAACAATGCTACTCTGTTGAAATCTACGAGGACCAATACACCAGATGGACCACCCTATGTCAAGAAAGGGACTAGACTGTACCAGATTTCACCAATATTTCCCATACCCTGCACACCAAATTGGGTATGAATGACTCAAAGCATCATCTGGTGCTCAAATACCATGACTATTTGCATATATACATTCGAATAGAAATAGATTTTCTGGACATCCCCTCATTGGGCATGACTTATAGATACGTGGTCAAGATTGAGAAAAAATTTAAGCAGAATAGGCGAGAGTTTGGATTTGCAAACCCCTCACAACCGAAGTAGGGAAAAGACGTTCCCAACCCACAAACAAGGGACCAAGTCGAGATGGCCGCCCTTAGGACAACAAGTCAAATCCACAACACAAGAAGGGAAATGAGAACATGAAGAAGGATATGAGAAAATGGTGTGAGCACCATAAAATCCCTTGGCACAACACCGAACAATGTTGCTCCAAGCAGTCACTCATGGCCGAACTAAAGGCTTCCGAGTCAGAGGCCGAATTTTATTCTCAATCAAATCGTGGAATAATACAAAGACATAGTCTCCTCACCTACAGAGGTACCAACACACTTCCAAGTCAAGCATCCAATTGATCTGACCCTCGATGCACCTCTACCTAATGGACCAGTCTATCGTCGCTCACTAATGGAAAATGACGAAATTGGGCCACAAATCCAAGAGATGCTTCAAAAGGGGCACATCAAACCTAGCTTCTCCCCTTGTGAAATCCCGATTGTACTAGTGCAGAAGAAGGATGAGACGTGGCAACTTTGCATTGATTATAGAGCCTTAAACAAAATCACAGTCACGAAGCGGTACCCCATTCCCAGGATTGTTGACCTTCTTGACCAACTCAAGGGGGGAAAGTTATTTAGCAATATAGACCTAAATCCTGGCTACCACCAGGTTCCCATCAAAGCAACTAATGTATGGAAGACAACCTTCAAATCTAAAGAAGGTCTCTTCGAATGGCTATTCATACCCTTTGGCTTAACAAATGTACCAACCACTTTCATGAGGTTGATGGATGATGTATTGAGACCCTTCACCAACTCCTTTGTGGTGGTATATTTGGATGACATCCTCATATTCAAAAAAACATGGGAGGAGCACATGCGACATATTCAACAGGTTTTGAGCATTTTGCAGTAGCACAAGCTATATGCTAACTTGGAAAAATGCTCTTTTGGCATCTACAGGGTCCAATACTTGGGCTACATTATTGATAAGAATGAGGTACATGATGATCCAGCTAATATCCAAGTCATCCATGACTTTCTAGCCCCAACCACACTGACCGAGCTTCAGAGCCTCTTGGGACTAGCCAACTTATAAAGATGGTTCGTGTTGGGATTCTCCCATATTGCATGGGCCCTCAGCCAGGTTACCAAGGGTGGTGGTAGAGCCAAGTTCGTTTGGGGAACGGCACAACAACGAGCATTCGGTGATCTGAATCATCACTTGTGCTCAACTCCAATACTCTCCTTTCCTGATCTGCAACAACCATTCGAGATTGAGACTGATGCATCTGACTATGTTGTGGGCACAGTTCTCACTCAACATGGGCATCCGGTGGCATACCATAGTGAGACACTCTCTGATACTTTCCATAAATACCCCACCAATGAAAAAGATATGTATTCCATTGTAGGAGCCTGTCATCAATGGAAACATTACATTTTGGGAAAAGAGTTGATCATACACATTGATCACAAGCCTCTGTAGTTCATACAGACACAAGGGAAATTGCATAATGATCGCCATCAGAAGTGGTCCACCTTCCTGCAACAGTTCCATCTCAACATCAAGTATAAGACATGTATCTCCAATCATTTCTCTATCTGCCTCAGTCGGGCTCCTGTGGCTGCACTCACCACAGTGCTCCATTTCTGTGGACATGAAGCAACTCAATGGCCCCAACTTTATCAACAAGATCCAGACTTCGCCACCACCTATCATCTCTTGAGTATAGGTGCAACTATCACCAAGTTTCACATTCAAGACAAAATCCTATGCAACCTGGGCCATCTCTTTTATCCTACAAGCGAGCGTGCAAAGATGATTTGGGAAGCCCACTAAAATCAGGTGGTAGGACATTTTGGTATGGAGAAAACTATTTTTCATTCTTCAAAAACATTTTTATTTGCCAAAACTTCTACAGGAAGTCAACAAGTATATTAGATCTTGCACTGCCTATGCCATTTCCAAGACAACCATCAAGAAGCAAGGATTATAAACTCCTCTTCCTATTCTCGAGAAGCCTTGGGAATCCATCTCAATGGATTACATGTCTGGCTTGTTGTCCACCAAGCAAGGAAATGACTGTGTATTTGTGGTCATTGATTGGTTTTCAAAGATGTCCATCCTCACAATCCATAATAAAAATATCACATTAGTAGATACTTCCAAGCTCTTATTCGAACGAGTGTGGGTCCACTTTGGGATACCACAAATTATCATCTCTGACCGGGACAACAAGTTCCTCAACACATTTTGGTCGAGTCTTTGGTCTCTGTTGGACACCAAGATCACAAAATCCACTTCTTTCCACCTCCAAACTGACGACCAAACAACAGTCATCAATCAGATGACTGTGCACATCCTAGGCATGTACAATTATAAGAATCTACGTACATGGGACAAGAGTCTTCCCTATGTTCAACACAGTTAAAATAGGGCTCTCCATAGCTCCACCGACCATAGCCCATTTCAGGTGGGTCTGGGATTCCAACCCTTGGAACCCATTGATGTTGCACTTACTCTTTCCATTGCATAGACATAATCTTCCCATGATTATTCTATGATCGACAAAGCCACCGTATTCATTGAGTGGATTCAACACATCTTCCAATAGGTCCAGGAGGTTTTTTAGAAATACAATGCTAAGTACAAGAAACGCCATGATCAACACTCGGTACCACACCAGTTTTAGATTGGCAACAAATTTTGGTTACATTTGAAGAAGGATCATCTCACGGGGCCCCATCAGAAGCTTCACCCACTTATTTATGGGCCTTACACTATCACCAAGGCTATGGGTATCAATGATTTTGAGCTCAACACTCCACCCTTCCTTGGCCTGCATCTAGTGCTCAATGTGGACCTCCTTTGGCCATATTTTCCACCATTACTGGGAACCTCAAAGACCACAAAATAGATGAAACCAATAGATCTCAACCCTGACTGCATTAAACAAGCATCCATTGATCAGATAGTGGAAACACAAGTCAAGGGCACTCGCCAATAGAGGATCCAACTTTATCGGGTTATCAAGGAAGGGAAACTCCTACACCAAGGCAAGTGGCTCACTCGGGGCCAAATCCAACAGAATTTTCCTCACTTGATGGGGGAACTCAACACAATAGAGACCATTTATTCCTAAGGGGGGAGGATTGATCCAGGTGGATATTGGTGGCCACCCACCTATTCAAACTGGCTCCTTTTGTCCTTTTTTGTTCAACACGTTTTTATGTACTTCTTTGTAATTGTGGGTTCTACACTTCTAGGGATGTTTGAATCCCCACACATCCTTTAGGTGGATACTGGTGACCTCTCTCCTAATCCGACTTGATTATTTTGTATGTTTTCATGTCATCACATCTTGTTGTACTTCCAGGGCCGTTTTGGGGCCCTAAATGTTGTTTTTTTGGCTTGCCAAAGTCAAATTGTAGACGAAGTCAAAGGTTGATGGAAGCATGTGTATTTCTATGAAAGACCTTTCAAACAGGCTATAACGCACCTAAAATAGAGGTCATATGAAAAATTTACGACCCTAGGAAGTTGAGGTACAAACTTACACCAACTTACCCATAGGGGCCCACATGAATTTTTGTGTTTCACCTTATAGGGTTAGGTTTTTGGATGTCTAGGGTTTTGGCATTCATAAGTAATATCAAAAATTCCTTTGGAGCCTCATTTTAATCCTTTCTTCACAATGGATGCGCGTAGCAGCCACATCTCTTCCCAGAGATATCTACCACCATTCTAGCAAGTGTTTTCAATTCTGTAGTTTTACAGTTTCAACCTATTTCATTATTCAATAGAAGATATTGTTCCCTGGATATCTGTGTTATTCTTCATATCTCCGTTTTTATTGTATTCAATCTGTTAATCATTTCATTCTACTCCTAAATCCGGATCAAGTTGGAGCATGCAACGGCGTCAATGAGTCTGCCTAGGTGGCCCCAACAGTTGAAATCCCAACCCCAATTGAAAGGGACTATGGTCGATTGAGCTATGTATTGTTGTGTTGTAGCTATGTTTATCATAGGGAATATTCTCATCCTAGGTGAGGGGGTCCTTGGAATTGGACATGCACAGGATGTGCACGATCATCTGGTTAACAAAATCGGTTTGGCCATTCATCTGGGGGTGGAAGTAAGTGGACTTGGTGAGCTTGGTGTCTAGAAATGACCAGAGGCTCGAACAAAATGTGTTGAGGAACCGATTGCCCTAAACTAAGATAATGGGTTGTGGGATCCAAAAGTGTACCCACACTCATTCAAATAAGATCTTGGTAGTGGCCTCCATTGTGATTCTCTTCTTGAAGGCAAGCAAAATCACCATCTTGGAAAAGTGATCAACAACTACAAAATCACAGTCATTTCCCCGCTTGGTGGATGAAAGGCCCAACATGTAGTCCATTGATATGGATTCCCAAGGCCTGTTAGGAGTAGGCAGAGGAGTGTACAGACCTTGGTTATTAGTGTTTGTTTTGGCATTAAAGTAGGCAGTGCAGGACTGTATATACTTGCTGACATCCTATCGAAGTTTCAGTGAGTAGAAATGTCACTACAACACTGCCACTGTCTTTTCGACGCTGAAGTGTCCCGCCACCTTACTGTAGTGGGATTCCCAAATCAACTTCACTCACTTGATGGAATGTAGAGATGGACCCATCCTAAATATGGAAATTAGTGACAGTTGTGTTTGTGCCCAACATCTAGTAGGTGTTGGCAAAGTCAAGATATATCTCGTAGAGGTCGGGTCATTCAGAGGTCTCATGGCCACAAGATTCAAGCATTGTGGTGAGTGTTGCAACTGGAGGTTGGCTAAAGAAATCAATGAATCTGTTGGGACTTCATGTTTTATAATTGATGTTGAGGTGGAACTGTTACAAATATGTGGACCAATTTTGATGGTGGTCATTATGCAATTTACCTTGGATCTGCATGAACTATAGTGGCTTATGATCAGTGTGGATGATTGTTTCCTTCCCAAGAATGTAATGCCTCCAGTGGAGGTAGGATTTCACAATGGAGTACATTTCTTTGTCGTAAGTAGGGTAGTTATGAATGACATTTGATAGTGTCTCACTATGATAGGCCACAACATGGACGTACTGAGTGATGGATACATGACCACATCATAGTCTGAAGCATCTATGTCGATCTCAAAGGGTTGTTGTAGGTCAATTAATGAAATCATTGGGGCAGAGCACAAGCATCACTTTAATTCATCGAACTCTTTCTGTTGGGATAGTTCCCACACAAATTTTTCCTTACCACTACCCCTGGCTACAATATGGGAGAATCCCAACACAAACCTATGATAGAAATTGGCAAGGCCTAAAAATATCTGAATTTCAGTGAGCGTGCTTGGTGTTGACCAGTCACAAATGATTTAGATGTTGGTTGGATCAACATGCACACCATGTGCATCAAGAATGTAGACTAGGTATTGGATCCTGTCCATGTCGAAGGAGCATTTTTCCAAGTTGGCATATAGCTTGTGCTGCCACAGAGTGTGCATAACCTATTGAATATGATGCAAGTGTTATACCCAAGTCTTGTTGTAGACAAGGATTTCATCTTGATACACCATCAAAAAATAATTAGTAAAAGGTTGTAATATATCATCCATCATCCTCATGAAAGTTGTTGGGGAATTTTTCAAACCAAAGGGCATTACCAACCATTAAAAAAGACCTTATTTTGACTTTAAGGAAGTTTTCCATACATTTGTCTATTCTAATGGGACATGATGGTAGCCACACTTCAAATCAATCTTACTGAAGTATTTGGCTCACCTGAGATGATCAAGGAGATAGTAGATTCGGGGAATAGGGTATCAGTTCCTAAGTGTGATTTTATTTAGGGCCCAATAATTAATGAAGAGTCCCCAAGTCACGTCTTTCTTCTACACTAGCATGATTGATATTCCACAAGGATATGAGTTGGGTCGTATGTGCCCCTTGTGGAGAATTTCTTGGATTTGACATTTGATCTCCTCATTTTCTAGCAGAGAGTGGAAATAGATTATCCCATTGGGTAGTAGTGTGCCAAGGGTCATATTGATGCGTTTCTTGACCTAATAGTGTAGAGGTACCTGAGTAGGTGATGTGAAGATGTCTTTGTATTCTTCCTCAACCTTATCCACTTACTTATGCTGCGTGGAGAGGTCAGTCTTGGAGGCCATGGATGTGGCTGCAACCTTTCTCTCACTCTGAGAGAGAATCAAGAAGAAGACCAACTTCATGATATGAGAAATGACCTTCCTCCATTGCTTCACAGAGATCAAGGAAATAACACTAGATGGGACTACCTCAGGAATCTTATACAATTTCCTCTTCAAAGTAATAATAACATTGTGAGTCCTAGACTCATATACAACATGCCATTTCCATAAATATGGTTGGCCCAAAAGAACATCACAAACTTCAAGGGGATAAACATCACAAAATACCTCATCCTTGAATGGCTTGATGGCGTACAACAAACGACACTATTGCTGACTCGAAGATCGATTCCTTAACGGAGACTGTTCTGAGTGAGAAATCCCTCTATGGACTAGCACTTAGGGTTTTATTATGCATGCATAAAATACCTAAAGAATCCTACTTTCTAACCTTGTCCCGGACCTAATCCCCATTATTCTTAAGCAAATACATAGTTAAGAAGATCAAGCGAGCATACCTTATTTTGGGCGTTTGATATCGATCATTCTTCACGCTTGATATCTCTTTGACTGCAGCTCTCCTCCCAAGGCTGACCTGCATTCACACAAGACAAACAAAGAAATCCACATGCATTTGATATACATATTAATGGGTTAGAGATTCAATCAATATGTATGCAATAAACTATGAAAACCTCATATGGTGGGACGGGAAAAGTACTTCTTTATTATTAACTTCAACAAATCAACTTACAATGATGAAGCCATCCATTTCTCCGCGAACCTGGTCCCGGGATCCTCTTCAACTGTCCTCCAACTTATTTTCTTTATATTTCTCTTTCAACAAGGATGGCTAAAGGGTTGGGACAAAGGGAATGCACAATCGGGTATAGTTTCTTTACTATGATTCTCCTCTTAAAAATGGGACCCCTAACCCTTCCTTTATAGGCTAGAAGAATCTAGGTATTTGGTCGAACCCTCAGCCATGCATGGCTGAAAGGTTTAGTTAACTCACCCAAAGATGTGTGTTCCGTCAGCAACTTTCCTTTTTTCGTGCTTTTGTAGGTACATGCGGGCTGTCTTGGGTCAGCTAGCATGTACACATGTTCAGTAATGGAGCAGGGCGCGCAGGCCTTTATGAAAGGTGTTTTTAAGAAGAGTTGTTCAGTAGTGTTTTGGCAAAGAAGGAATCTGAGATGGCCTGATGCTAGGTAAGCATGTCTGGTGCAAATTAGGGTTATAACAGATGCCCCCTAATGTGTGAGGCCAGAAGAGCATTTGATGGCCGAAATACATTAATAATCTTCACCAATGTGCCAAACAAGTGAGCCCAGGGACCAGAAATCGGGAGGTGTCGTCTGCAAAAATATCAATTGTCTCACCGAGGCAAGCATACCCATTCTTAGGATAAAATAAAATCATGGATACCAATCAAATACATTGTAGATCCATGCCATATAACTATATAAAGTGTAGCCACGAACAATACACAGTGGAGCTACATCTTGAAATCAAAAAGATATATGTGTAGAGTATCCATCTTCTTAGAAGTTGCTAAGGCCTGATGGCTGGAGATGAGGTCTTCAGAGCTCGAGCTACAACTTCAAAATCTTCAAAACTTGGGTAGGAGTGTAATATGAGTGTACAACTTCACTACCCAGCGTTCTTCGACGGCTCGTTGGCCATGGACTAGAGAATCTTGATGATCACTCTAAAGGCTTCATTGATTTTGAACAAAGACTTGATTGGATGTTCAAGATGGTTGGGTATGAGGGAAAGAGACAAAATGCAGAGGGGTCGACTCAGGCTTGGTGAAAAATTCCCTTGGACAACAACACGACAAATGAAGAGACTCAGAGATCATGGAATTAACATAAGTTTACGAGGGAGGATGCAACGCAAACTCTCCATATGTTTGGAAGAATAACCAAACGGAGGAGGACACAACTCTATGTAGCGAGAACAGCTTCCTAAGGTCGTATTAAATCCCAGAGTTTGACGAACACACAGACAGAGGTTCTTTATCCAAGGGTGAATCATTATGCTGCCAATAAAGAAAATACTTTTCCCTTCCTCTTTTTGGGGTATATTTGATTTTTTTTTCTTTTTCAATAATTTTGGGAAAAGAATAAAAGAATGTTACGTTACAAAGGAGGATCGAGTGTCGCAAACATACTAGTTCCAAGCGCACGAAACACAGGGATGCTCAGGGAAAAGGGACATATGCAAGAAAAAGACACTCGAGAAAAATCCTCCAGGGGCCAAAGGTGTCAAGACACAGAGGTAAAGTGCTACAGGGGTTGCGTATAAGGCATGCTTCAGATGGTTCAGTTGAGAGAAACATGGATTTGACATTAGGCCAAAGACGCAGGTATGAAAATGTGATTAATAAAACACACAATGGTAACGTCCTTCTATGTAAGTTTAACGAGCCTAGAGAAGGTAAGCTCAACGGTTTTTCATATTTAGAGAGTTTGAAAAAAAAAACGTAAAAGGAGACTCCAATGGGGTACCTTTTTCGAACGTAGTCTAGTTGGTTCGAAAATGGGGTAAATTAGAACTGAAAAGACGTCTATTCAAAACCATTTTAACAAGTGTGATAAAGACAAGATCACTCGACCATTTTTTCATTTTTAAGGAGTCTGAAAAAATCTTAACTATGGACTCCATCAGGGATGTTCTTCTGGACCATTTTAACGAGTGTGAAAGAATAAGGTCACTCGACGATCTTTTCAATTTTAGGGAGTCTGAAAAGAGCTTAACTATGGACTTTGTGGGGGTTCCTTTTTCATACATTAAGTCCCCCAGGCCCGAAAAAGGGTTAAAATGATACCTGAGAGTACTCTTCTAGAGAAATGAAGTTCCTTAGAGTATACCTTTGTTCGTACAGTTGACCGTCCGGACCAAAAGAGGTGTAAAATACTGCCAGACAGACATGATTTCAAATTTCAGTTTAATGAACGTGAAAGGCCACAAGATCACTCGACAATATTTTCATGCTTAGAGGGTCTGAAAAGGGCTTAAAAGAAGATCCATTATGTCGTTTGGGAGTCCCGAGAGTGAGCTCAAGAGTGAAAAGGAATCGTTTAAATGAGGCTCAAACTCATAATCAGGAAAAACAACAAGGACTCCCAGGCCTATAGTGATTAGAGACAGCATGGACACCCTGATGCAACCAGGATCTACCTAGGGCATCCATGTTCCAGTAAGCTCTATCACCAACTTGCGACACTTCTAAAGAAGAAATGATAGTTCTGTGTCGCAACCTAATGGGATCAATCTTATGGCAAAGGGATAAAGACAACGAGATACAAAATTCGGGGTGGAAACCTAACCTACATGCTCAAGTTGATCATCTGAAATTTTTCCACAGACCGTCAAAAGTTACCCAAAACTCCAAAAAAATATGTCCTAATACCCAATCATACCCTTTCAATGCAACTCCTGAATCACTCTAAATGGTTTTTGGTTTAAATAAAATGATAAGCGGGGCCAAAAAGGTGACAAAAAGAGGCCAAAAAGTCTATAAATAGAAGCAGGCAACTCATTATCACCATTGCTGATTTGGAAATTGACTCTGGAGAAAAAAAATCCCTTTGATAAAAGTGGTGATTTTGGGAGCTACAATGGACAAAACGACCATCTGTCTGGATCAAGTAAGTATAAACTTTCTCCTCTTGCAATTTAAATATTTATTTATGCTTTGGGTTTCAAGTTTTGGGGGGGTGTCGACCTTCAAAAGGTTGGCCCTAGGTCCACGTGGGATGTCCTATGATAGGCTGCATGTACATTTGGGCAGAGTAAAAACTGCATGTGTGTACATGCGATTGTCATCATTACAGCCTGCGTGGACCCCCTTATTGAATGAAAAAAAATTAAAATTTAAAAAAAAAAACAAGGGTTAACCCTCTTGAACTTGGGGTTTTGCAGGATGTATGTTCACTGGAGGGAAAGAGAGCATGAGGAGGTTAGTGAGTTGGTCAAGGAATACGCCAATGCCATGGCTTCCTTAATGCAATGTGGGCTACTCAAGTTCTTTTTATGTCCTTTTATGCGGGCACAACCTAGGCTACTGAATGCCTTGGTTGATTATTGGCATCCTGATGTAGAGGCCTTTATGTTAGAGGGGAAGTCAGTTGTCCCACAATAGAGGACATATATTTTTTGACTGGCCTCTCCAGGAGAGGGGAACCAGTGAACTTCCAGACATTTCCTTCAGGGCCTCATAACATATTGGAATTGATAGGACTTTATTGTGAGGCTGGTACAGACTGATCGAGCTCACAACTTCCTATAAGAAAGATTATTGACTTATCGCTGCATGCGATTGTGTTTCTTATTGGGTGGATGACTAGTTCTGCAACTCTACATCAGGTGTCCCTTGCATAGATGAACTGTGTAGTCTAGTGCTTAAATGCAAAAATATTTAATTGGAGCACTACACTGCTAGATTGTATGAAGAGGCAGCTGAGAGATTGTCAGTCGCGGACGCATAGGAACTTCGGGTTTGGGACGATTCTATGCTCTTTCTTATTTGAAAGAGTTCTGAGCTTCATTCCTTGAGTGGTGGTACAAGGACATCAGGTCTCTCTTCTTGCAGTTTGTAGATGGGAAGTGTTACTGCCACGACAGGGTGGTGGAAGGACCAATGAGTCCTTTGATGATGATTTCTTTGCTTGGTTGTCACAACAGATCCCAGTCATAGAGGATTACCCTTATGATGGGATTGATTTCTCGAGAGATCCTAAGATACCAGTACCTCCTGGTGAGGAGCGAGGAGAGATGGGTAAGTTTACATCATTGTTTTGTTGTTGTGTTTTTTTGTGAAACATATGTAATTTTTATGTTCTTTTTTTTATACCAGAGTATTTGACAGATATTTGTTTGTTGTGTGCAGATGTGGGACCAATGCGACCAGTGAAATATGTGAGGAACAAGCATCATCCTCGGCCAGGGGCCACACCTGCTGCCGTAGGGGGACCAACAACAGTAGGAGAGCTTCCAGCTGGGGAGGCTGAGAGGGTGTTAAGACGAGTCGAGAAAAAATTTACCTCGCTCACCCGCATAGTCCCTCTGGCAGAGATTGCGGATCTTCCACCATCTATGCAGCCTCATGTAGTGGGGACACCATGGATGTGGGTCTGATTGTTTCAGAGTTTGGAAAATGCTATTGATCAATACAACAGGGTCCACAGGCCTTGACCTTAGTTAGACTTTTCACATGCTGAGAGCACTACTTGTATATATGTTTTGAGAGCATAAGCCCCATGAATTTTTATTGGTCATACTTTTGAGTTGCTTGTGTCCACCTATGTACTCCGGTGACTATGATATTATATATGGAGTTTTATGTCTTTTTGTGTCTTATGGATCATTTTTGCCTTTAAAAATGTATTTACATGTTTATGTGTATATCCTTTTATATGCGTGTGAGATGCCAATCTAAAATTTGATTAGCTAGAGTATCTGTAATTTGGTTTAATCTCCTAGGAACACGAAAATATGTAATATAATCAAAGATTCATTCTAAGAGACATACCCTAAGGAAGCATCGGTGTAAAGTCGGATCATGAACACAGTAGACTCTATTTAACTGCGACACAACCAGTTGGGTGTCTAAATAGACCCAGAGATGAGATATACCAAATGATAGGGCGTCACGAAGCAACTCAATAACTACACTGTACTCGACAACATTGTTTGTGGTGTCACCTAAGCATATACCTCCGGAAGATAATAACTGGACTTGAGGTGTAAAAATTACCCAAGCTACGGAGGCAAGCCTCTGAGTGTGCCGGCTAGCACTGTTTGTTTACCCAATGAACACCTTGGATTCACTTGACATATGCCACAGTGACGAAAGATAACATAAAAAATGACACGTCCATAATACTAAAAGAAACTAGAAAGAAATAGTACAAAGACTATACATATGTTACAAAAAGTTATCCATGGTGAGCTACCTATGAGTAATACTTCTTGAGGTAGAGCCCATTTCTAGGCTCTGCCAAAGCATTCCCTTCAAAGTCAACCAGACGATAAGCACCCTTTTTTAGAACCTCTTTTATGATGAAAGGTCTGAACCACATGGGTTTGAATTTTTCTGCCCCCAGGGGGTCCTTATCTTGGTCATAGACCAGGACAAGGTCGCCTTCAAAGAAAATCTGAGGACGAACGAACCTATCATACTGAAACTTGACTTTATGTTTGTGAGCCTCATTGTCCAAGGTCGCATCATGATGCTGCTCATTGAGCTACTCAAGGTATAATAATCGTTCTGGAAGTGGAGAAGTATCTGGCAATAATTGTACTGCCAACTTTAGGGACGGGATCTGACATTCGATAGGCAAGACTGCTTCCATCCCTTAAATGAGTTGAAAAGGTGAGAAACTGGTTGCATTATTAACAGACATTTGGTAAGCCCATAATGTCGAGTATAACATCAAATGCCAATTTTACTTGGATGATTTGATCGTTCGCTGTAGGATGGTCTTAAGAGATTTATTTACAGCTTCCACCTGACCATTTTCTTGGGGGTAGTAGGGTGACAAATGTTCTTGCCGCAACCCAAGATTTGATGTTAACTCGGTCATCATCTGGTTTTGAAAGTGACTGCCATGGTCAGTGATAATCTCCCTCGGGACATCGAACCTTGCTATTATCTGCTTGAATAAAAAGAGAACAACAATCTCTCCGTCATCTTTAAACATTGGCATAGCTTCGACCCACTTCCTGAAGTAGTCTATGACTACAATGATATAATGGTGCCCCCTTGTTGAAGGAGGGTTGCATGTAGTGTAATCAATCCCCCACTTGGTGAAGGGACCAATTGTGATGACAGGAAACATGGGAGCAGGATGTGCCCTCATCTTTCGAGAGAAGATCTAGCACGGGTGGCACTTTTTGACCGATTCGATACAATCTTTGATTAGTGTCAGCCAGAAGTAACCTACTCATAAAATCTTTTGTACTGTTGCCAACCCAAAAAAATGACCGCCACAGGCTCCGGTATGGAAATCGTTAAGCATGATAATTGCTTCTTTGTGAGTGAGGCATCGGTGCAGGATGCAGTCTACACCTCTTCAATACAACGTATCATCGAGTATGAGATAATTCTTAGCCTAATGGAATATACGTCGATGCTCATCATGAGAAGAAGAGGCGGGGCACTTCAAAGTCTAGAGATATATAAGTATATCTCCATACCAGGGATCCGAAGATGTGATAAAAAACATATCTCCTCTGATAGGAGACTCTTTGGGCACACCATCACCTGACTCAACCGGAAGTTCCGAAATAAGTTCTGCGAAGACGAGTGACTTTTTGGATTTCCCTAAAATGAAATCTAAGTCAAACTCCTGGAGGAAAACTATCCACCTATTGATCTTTCTGCCTATTACCCGTCATGTCAACATGTATTGGAATGGATTCACAACAGCAATGGCGGTGGTCTTGCGAAACATAACATAATGACGGAACCTTTGAACAACATGGACTACTGCCAATGCAAGTTTTTTGATATGAGTATAATTGAGTTCCAGTCGTACGAGGCCTCGGCTCAGGTAATAGATCACATATTCTAAGAACAAGTCATCCTCCTGAGCTAAGACCATGCTGATGGTTGACTCTGCTACAACCAGGTATAATAAGAAATCTTTGCTATAGTTAGGTGGTCGAAGCAGAGGGGTAGTTGTGAGGGCATGTTTCAATGCTTCGAAGGAGCGTTGAGCAACATCGTCCCAATAAAAAGGAATGTATTTCTTTAGTAAGCGCATAAATCCCTTTGTGATCTCGGCATAGTTTGTGATGAAACATCTTAAAAAATTCACCCTGCCTTGTAGACTCTGAAGTTGAAGGATTGTGCGTGGGGGAGGAAACTGAATTATTGCCTCAACCTTGAGAGGATCGACCATGATCTCTGTTGTTGACACTATGAAACCTAACAAACGTCCTGATGTTACGCAAAAGATGCACTTGTTTGGATTCAAGCAAATCCGAAAGTAGCTACAACGCTCAAAGATAAGTCGGAGGTGTGTGGGATGATCCATTCTCTTATGAGATCAAGATGCTAAATCATCTAAATAGGCCTCAACTATATTCTTGAGGTCATGGAAAACAAAAGACATGGCCCGCTGAAAGGTCACACTAGCATTTTTGAGACCAAAGGGAATATTACGATACACGAATGTACCCCATGGACAAATGAATGTCGTTTTGTACTGGTCCTCGGGTTTGATTTGTATTTGATTATATCCAGAAAATCCATCCATGAAAGAGAAGGCCTCACAACCATCACATTCATCAATTATTTGGTCGATGAATGGTGTGGGAAAATTATATTTTGGATAGGCCTTGTTCAAATCACGGAAGTCTGTACATACACGAATCGTGCCTTGTTTCTTATTGACTGGCATAGGATTTGACAGCCATTGGATGAAATGGATAGGATAGATAAAATCGACTTTTAGCAGTTTCTCAACTTCCACCTTAATGGTTGTTGCTTTCCTAGGATTAACTGGACAAAGCTTCTGCCGAATAGACTTGGCATCTGGATAAGTTGTGATTTCATGTTCGACTATTTTTGGATCGATGCCTGGCATTTCCTCATAAGACCTGGCAAACACGTCGTGGAATTCTTTAAATAGATTTGTGTAGATTTGAATCTCTCTAGGGGAGCAGTCAGCTCCGACGAAAACATTCTCCATGACGCCAAGGGTTCAAGAGATATTGATTGGTATGGTTTCAGTGATGGTTTCCATATTACCCTCAGCATAGACCTCGTGTGTAGCTAAGGGATTAATAGGACAAGACCCATCTCCAGTCATAGTCAAGGTGAATTCTCTGGCTTCGATTCTGCTTAAATCTAGGAGGAAGTATGATATGTGATGAAGATCATCCTAGGGTTTGTCTGGACTAGTCATTGCTTCAATTACTGCTTCTTTAGAGGAAAAGACTAAGTCTAATGAATAAGAGTCATCCAGAGAACCTTGAGCCCAAATAGGCTCTAAAAGAGGATCGAACTCTTGTGCAAGAGTTGGATCTGTGTTGGCTGAAGCTTGCTAGACTAAAGAGTACGCTACTTCGACTACAAACAAGGGCATGAATATGCCCGGGTGCCCTATCCCATCCATCGTGGATGATGGGGAAGGAAGTATCTATGAATCATTGAAATAAGTCATGCGAAACGACGAAACTTGGAAAATCTCAACCTTATGGTGGTCGAATATGAACTTGACATTGCCTTGAGGGGGTGGGTAATCGAGGTTACCCATCAAAGATGGGCTCAAACCAGCCCCTACGTTGACTACACCTGGTTGAGGATTATCAATCATCGGGACCGCAGACACCCCGAATGAAGGGTCAAGTCTAGAGAAAGACAATTGATCGATGGTCACAATCTAGTCCTCGTGTGGAAACAACAAGACCCAGAAAATGGTAGCAACCATTGCTTGCATGGCATAAGTCCAACTCCTTCCTAACAAGAGATTGTAGTCAAGGGACGCATCGACTACTTCTACCTTGACGCACACAGTATTCCCTCCTAACTTCCTGGGGAAAGAGGGAATGATACTATGTGGTTGGAATGAACGACCGTCGAAAGTAGTGAGAAGAGTAGGTGACGGAGACAAAACGGGTTGGCCAATGGCCTTCCAACATGCCAACAACATAACACATGTCGAGGTGCCCTCATCAACCACTGTGCGGAAAATATTTCGAGTAAAATTTTTCTTGGGGTGAGCCACTACTATCTAAAATTCTACGTGGTAAGGCATACAAGGTTTTAAGTTGGTTGTATCCAACATGACGGTACCCAGATTACAAGTCTCAGTAGATCCTAAAGCGGTTAACAAAGCTTTCCTCTGGGAAGGCCAACTTTTGAGGACCTCCAAAGCGAACATTTCACAAGGGGTTTGAGACAAATATTCCACCACATAATAGTTATGGGCGGACCTTTCATTTGGGCTGTGAGAATCTTTTTTGAACTTGCCTTTTGGGATGCGTGTCATTATTTCGCCCAAAGTCTTCTCAATCTATAGAGGAAGAGATGGGAGGTCGACTTCTTTGCCCTTCTCAGAAGTGTTTGGTTTACTATATTCATGCGCTCTAGTTGATATAAAAGAATTACCCTTCATCATATACAAATTCGCGGATGCGGGATTGTTCAAAGATGGAGAGGGTCCTTGACTACCCCCTTCCATGCTTGTAGAGGCTTGGGTTAGGTTTTGCCCATGATGAAATGGATTGGTTAACACAGCAGTTTGTTGTTGTGTCACAAAATTTTGGGCCTCTGCAAGGCGAGGACATTGGTGGGTCGAGTGGTCTTCCACGCACAAGTTAGACAGATACCTCGCCTTCCGTTTCTCAGTGTTTCCCCCGCCAACATTATTAGTGGTTTTCTTATCCCCCTTACCCTTCTTTCGTTGTTTTTTCTTTCCTTTAGGCTACTAGGTGGCCTTTGGATTTGTTGATTGCACTGTTTGTACATACGATGTTTTAGTAGGGGTAGCAGCCAAAACAGTAGTTTGGCTAGCCGTTGTGTGTTGTATAGACAATTGTTGCAATTGCCTCGTTAGTTGCTCAGCGGGATTTGTTTTTGTTGAACCAACAATACCATCAGCATGTGGTCCAACTCTCTGTCTAGTTTTATCAAGTATTGAGAATGGCACATTTGGCAAGATCTCGTATAATAAACTGGACTGAGAATATATTAGCTCAAGATGTTGAACTCTCATGATGTCGTCTTCTTCGGAAAACACTCCTGACATCGCGACGTCTTTGTATAACTATGGAACCAAAGACTTAAGGAACCACTCGAGAAGGAATGCTAGTGGGACTGGCACCTTAATTAAACTCTTCCGGTGTCTCCATTCGTGGATGTGATCAGAGATATGGTCTTCATTTGTCTGTGCGAAATTGGCCACAAATTATGTGCCAGCATCGTATCTCACAAGTAATTGGAAATGATATAGGAAATCCATTTCCAATTCGCAGAAGGAAGAGTATCTTGAGTGGTCGAGCTCAATGTACCATTTTTCAACACTCCCAATGAGAGTACGTTGAAACAATCACAGTTATACGGAGTCATCTTTCAATGAGTTAGATGAGCACCAAAGATGGAAGGTGGTCACATGATCTCCTAGATCTTCGTTAGGCTTTGCTTCAAACTTTGGTATGTCTGGAGGCAACTTCGTCGGCATAGGGGGCCAATGCGAATCGTGACAGATAGGGTCATTCAACAAACTTGTCAAGTCTGGAAAATGCAAGGTTTCCAGGAAAGGTAGTTTGGGTTGTTGGTGATAACTTGGGAAAAAGGGACCTGGAGTTTGATTGGCACCAGGTTGCTAGGAAAAGTTTGGTTGTTGGGTTGGGTTTTGGTAAAAACCATGGCCATGACCAGCGTATGGATTCTGCATGTGAGGAGACATCATCGGCTGATTCCAAAAATAGGACGTAGATGGTTGGGCGTGCATTATATTAGGATGACTTTGGGAAGGATTGCCCCATGCCAATCCCATGGGGATAGGCATAGTACCTTGTCTGAGGTTCTATTGGTTGTGAAAACAATTGCCCCAGATCAACATTCCTGACGAGGGAACAGATCCCTGCCAGGAATTCCAAGGCCCTGATGCGGAAGAAGTTCCTGGCTTTGCCCCTTGTGCAGGAATAGTACCCTGCATAGGAATAGGTTGTCCTAAACCAGGATTCCCCCCAATCGCAAAAGCAGCTGACGAGAAGTCATTGTTACCAAACGCACCGAACAAAGAAAACGGTGTCGAACCTACCAGCATATTATGTGAAGGTGGTCCTTGACTCCCTGCTCCAAATAAACTATGGTGTGCAGGTGGCCCGACGGATGGCTAGTGCATGCCACTGAGCGAAGGGGACGAAGGAGGTATATGAACTCCCCTGTAAGGGAAAGCATTAAAAGGAGATGAAGTGCCCTCCATGTGGCCTTGCAAAGGCACGTTAGAGATCCCTGCCCCCATACCTAAAGTCTGTGAAGTGGAGTAGAAAAATACAGGACCTGTACCTGAGCTAGGCATCCCATATGAGAACGGAGGGCCTGTTGCACTTGGTGTGAAAGGGGTTGTGGCCACCACCATAGATGGGATTGGACCACTGTGTGAGGTAGAGGCAGTTGAGATCATCATGGCTCAGACCAGTGACAGTGGGTTAGGAGGTGGAAACTCTCCTATGGTGACAACCGTAGTGGGAATTGAAGAATTCCCAGAAGGAGTAACAACATTTGTTTCCATTGCTGCATGCGACACTGTCTAACACTCGTAAGGGTGAATTAGTATGATGATGGGTCCCTAAAGATCAGTGGCTGGGGTTTCAAATGAACCAAAATATTTTTCTCCAAGGTCTAAAATGGTTGTTTCCTCTGGATGTTGGTCGGGCACAATTTCTTATGACCCGATCGCTTCAAAAGACCCTTGTTGGTCTAGATTTCGCCTTAGTGGTGGTAGAGGTGGCTTCAGTGTAACCGGTGATAGGCCCATAAGCCTTCGTGACCAGTGGAGCGCGTGATCCTCCACTGTGTGAGAAGATCAAAGACACACTAGGGATTTCTATTCGTTCAAAAAACAACACACACTAAAAAAGGTCCCTACAAGATAAAATGAGCAAACACTAAACTAATTGGAAGAATAGTTACAACAACCAACACTAGACCAACTTACCGGTGCAAGTGAAAATTGAACATGGAAGAACCCTCCGAGTATACTCTGCAAAGCGTGGCCTGATGTCTGTCCTAGGTACTGTGGTATACACCTGCAGTCACCCGTGTATGTGTCTGAAAAGATAGGCAACTAGGTTGCCAGCGTGAAAACAGTCACCAGGTGAGTATCGAGCCCGAAACCTGTCAAGGGTATCGAAAGAAAGTGGTCCGGAAGACAACTGAGGACCTCAAACGGATTTGAGACCCACAAAGCTCCGTGGCAAATGAAATCGACGGAATCCCAAGACAAGCCCTCTATATGTGTTCTCCACTACGATTGGTTCAGCTTTGGAGGGGTTATCTCCGCTACCTTTCCGCACGTGACCTCGTGTTTATCCCCTATGCTAGAGGGGGGTCCTGGATAACTTTCACGATACTGGACTTTGACACTCCCTAACTCAAACTCCAATGTTTGATTTTAATGGCCTTGAAGAGTTTCCTTTCCAACCTAATTCAAGGCCCTAACCCTAAACTAGTTGGTTGACACTACAAACATAACAAGTCTAATGAATTTTAGATTTAGCATTATTTTTTATGGCTTGTCTTAAGTCAAAGGTTATGAAATTGAAACTAGTGATGTTTAAAAGATGAAAGCAAAATAAATAGAAAGCTGGAAACAAAAAAAACCTTCACTTAACTCAAATCTTAAACAACTTTTCAAAGTTAAAATTTTTTCTAAGATCTTTGAACAACAAACTCAAAGAAGGATTTCACTCGACTACGAGCTACTTATGATCTAAGTAAACCATCAAGAACTTATGAAAGCAAAGACCTTTCCCTGGTTACTAATGCAAAACAACACTTTTTAACCAAACAAAGAAGTAAAAGAAATTTATTTTTTATTTTTTTTTGAATGCTCACAAAGCTTAAAGGAAAAATATCAACAAGTCAAAACCAATAAAAAATTCTGGCCTAAGCGTAGATCACAAAGAGACACTTTAAAAATCACACACAAGCAAATTAAAATTGGACTCTCACACTTGTCTAAAAACCTTATAAAAGAAAATTTTGAGGAAAACTTATAAATGAAAAAGAAAACTATTGTTGTGATCAAACCTAAGTTATTGATTGCTATGACAGAGACCCAAAAACCTGAGAAGTATAACTCTCGTCAAAGGAAAGGATGACTGCCTCACCTTCAACAAAACTTTCCTCCACAAGCACACTGCTGACAGTTCAACAACAAGCGTGTGCATGCGAGTTGTGTAAAGTCAGAGCACGTATACACGCGTGCTGGCCATATATAGGCTGTGTGTATCTATGAAACTCTGAGACAAATGAAAAGACAAGAAATCCGGCCTAGGCAGAGACCACTGATACTGAGAACCAGGATCTCTTGAAGACTCAGACACTTACTTTAATAGAAAAAAGAAAACAATTCAAGGAAAACTTCATAGAACATACCAATCTGAGGTGAAGCCTAAGCTATAGACTGCAAATGACAAAGACTAGAAAGAGTTCCAAAAAACCCCTGAGAAGGACTAATTCTGATAGGGAAGAGGATAAATGCCTCCTCTAAAAGAAATTTTCTGGAATCATACACGCGACTAACACTTCCTCAACTAGCATGTACATGTGGGCTGTGAGAATGTAGGGCACGGGTACACGTGTGCAAACCTTATATAGGCCATGTGTACCTTTGTGGGTCTCGGAAAAAAAATATAGTCAAGAAAAGAAACAGAGATAACTGGTCTGGAAGACCAGAATCTCTGTTAGCTCAGACTTTTGTGGAAACTTTAAAAACAGGAAATGAAACCAGTTTTTAAAAATACCCAAAAAATATTCCCAGAAACCCTACAAATCTCCCTAGTATGGTCGCCAATTCTGTTGTGAGTGGGAAATCCCTCTACGGACTAGCACTTAGGGTTTTATTATGCATGCAGAAAAGACCTAAAGAATCCTACTTTCTACCATCGTCCTGGACCTAATCCCCATTATTCTTAAGAAAATACATAGTTAGGAAGATCAAGTGAGCATACCTTATTTTGGGCATTTTATATCGATCCTTCTTCACGCTTGATCACTCTTTGAATGCAACTTTCCTCCCAAGGCTGACCTACATTCACACAAGACAAACAAATAACTCCACATGCATTTGATCTATAGATTAATGGGTTAGATATTCAATCAATATGTATGCAATAAACTATGAAAACCTCATATGGTGGGACAGGAAAAGTACTTCTTTATTATTAAATTCAACAAATCAACTTACAATGATGAAGCTGGCAACTGCTCCACGAACCTAGTCCTAGGCTCCTCTTCAACTGTTCTCCAACTTCTTTGCTCTATATTTCTCTTTGCACAAGGATGGCTAAAGGGTTGGGACAAAGGGAATGTCCAATTGGGTATAGTTTCTTTACTATGATTCTCCTCTTCTAAATGGGACCCCTAACCCTTCTTTTATAGGCTAGATAAAGCTAGGTATTTGGTCGAACCCTTGGCCATGCATGCCCGAAAGGTTTAGTTAACTCACCCAAAGATGTGTGCTCCCTCAACAACTTTCTTTTTTTCGTGCTTTTGTAGGTACATGCAGGCTGTCTTGGGTCAGCTAGCGTGCACACGCATGTAGTAATGGTGCAGGGTGCATGGGCCTTTATGAAAGGGGTTTTTAAGAAGAGTTGTTCAACAGTGTTATGGAAAAGAAGGAATCTGAGGTGGCCTAATGCCAGGTAAGCATGTCTGGTGAAAATTAGGGTTATAACAGATAGGTTCTTCCAAAGTGCATGTTTGATGAATATGCACCTGTTTCTATTGGCAAGCGTTGAAGGATGTGGGAAAAATTCTCCATCATTTCATCCCTCTGTTGCGTAAGAGCTTGCTCAAGCAACATATTGACATGATCGTCTGCTCCGTCGTTTTTCTTTTCTTACGCCATTAAGGGTTTCTTGGGTGTGCGAGAGAGATTTTCCTCAAGAGAGACAAGCTCAAGACACGACTTTCTATACTCGGACCTCATCGGGGACATGCAATAAAAAATTATCAAGAGCAGCCTGCTCTAATACCACTGATTCGGATTATTTTTGGCACGAAATGAGAGCGGAGATATAATAAAGAAATGCACAGAGATATCGCAGATATACAATAATATAAAATAAATGTATCATAGATGCAACCATACACAAAGATATAGTAATACACGATTTATATTAATGAAATAAATGTACAGATACTGTAAAATTATAGAGTGAAAGACTCATTAGAATGGTGTCAGCTTATCTCTGAGAAGAGATGTGACAGCTACTGGCATTCACAAGAAGATTATTACAATGAGGCTCTGAAGGCCCTTTTACAATAAGAAGGAATGCCAAAAACTCTAGACATCCAAAAACCTAACCATAGGAGATGAAGCGCCAAAATTCATGTGGGCCCCGTTTGGGTAAGTTAATACATCAACTTCCTGGGGTCGTTAATTCTGCATACGATCTTTGTTTTAGGCGTATAATATCCCATTGGAAAGGTATCATCGAGGAGATTCATTTTAGCAGCAATATCAAAGAAAATTATATATTGAAAACCTATTTTCCCAAAAAAACATCATTTAGGGCCTCAAAATGGCCCCATAAGTTAAAACCTGCTAAAAATAGTAAATTACCAAAATTGCCAGAAAACTATTTTGAGCCAGTTGGAAAAGGTGGGTGGCCACCGATATCCACCTTGATCAACAACGATCCATTGTTATTTGTCTACAAGAATATCCTCCATCTTGAGCTTCCATAGTTCAAATTTTTTAACGTTGAACTTCTCTATCTCTAATCTAGAAGAGCTCGCCATTCCTCTTTATACACTCGAATCTCCACTAAAAAAGCTCCCAATAAACCCAAGTTTATTACAGACCCAAGATAAACGTGATCTATCAAGAGCAAGCCAAACCCTCAGAAACAAAGGCGTCCCTCTGAAGCCAAAAATGAGCTTTGATGCCACATGTAAGTTTTAAACCTGTGAAGTAAAGCAATGCATATAGATTCTTAAGAAAAACATAATTTGATCAATGGCTCATACATATAGTACACATACATTTATACCAGAAACTCTCAACGGGGAAAAACTTTCTTATATTCATTATATCGAATTTCACCATTCACCATACAATATATACAATGTTTTTAGGTATTCTGTAGATACCAAAACCATAATCCCTTAATCTGAGATTAATTTAGAAAACCGCTAAAAATAGCAAAATCCGCTAAAAATAGAAAAAAAAACCCAACAAATGAGATGCAGTTGTCGAATCTGATGCACCCACACACACACATGCAAAGAATATAACACATAGTAGGTGTCATTTTTGTCATGATTTAATAGACGTTTCAAATCCGAATCGGGATTCATCATCAGGACTAATCGTCAATTGATAGCTTACTCATCTCAGTCAATTAATAGTAATTGTGCAGGATGTTTCTTAAGATTGTAACCTAGGTCGGCTGTCTAGAAACCTACATAAGTTAATTAATTTAATATTATTTAATTTTATTATTATTTTAACCTAAATAATAATATAATAATATATACTAACTTATTACTAAGTTTGTATTGTTATTTAATTATAAATAAGTAAAAACAATAAGTTCTTTTTAATTATGTGATTAAATATTTAATTGATTGAAATAGATTTTAAACTAACTAATAATATAATAATATAGTAATATATAGTATATTATTACTAAGTTTGTAAAGTTGTTTACTTAAGAATAAGTGAAAATATGTTTTTAGTGTTTTTAATTATGTGATTAGATATTTAATTAATTGAATTATGTGTAAAAAGGGAGCTTTAGTTAAGGTTGTTTTTAGGGTTGGAGTTTTAAAGTAGGGAGTGGTTCGGTTGTTTTTAGGGTTAAAGTTTTTTAATTAAAGTTTAGTGAACTAGTTACTAGGAAAGGTGGGGTTTAGGTTTAGTTTATAAAAGGATGTAAAAGGTGTATTAATAAATAAGTGTCATAAATAAGTAATTACTAGGATTTAGTTGAATTCGGATGTAACAAAGTAGGAATCAAAAGGTAAGGGTATAGGTAACTTAAGGATATAAATAGTAGGCAAGGAGGTTTAGCTAGACTCCTAAGTATAAGCGCTGACACTTAAGGAAAACCTAAAAAGTCAGGAAGGAAAGGTTTTAGGGTTTTAAAGTTTTAAATTMAAWTGTCAWATTAGGTTATAAGTGACTTAATTATTTGAATTTATAAAGCAAGTGCCTATAATTGAAATTTTTAAAAAGGTAAAAYAGGTTAGTTARACCCCTAAGTTTAAGYARTGAAGCAAAGGAAAACCTAAACAAGYAAGGAAAGAAGAAGGGAGGTGTCATACATGATTTGATCTATGAGGATTTYTAAGTTGGTTGATTAYTGGGTGCCAAAAACTRCTTACCTCCAGGCCACCGTCTCTGTTCATATTGTTGGGGTGTTTGATTATTTCGAGAGCTTCTCTTAMGYGTCTCATGTAGTAGTGATCCTCTTTTGCTAATATCTTTGTATCCTCCAGGCAGACATGATGTTTGGTCTTAAGTGAGTGTTCTGCTAAGGCCGAGGTACGAATGCGTTCATTTCTAATGTCTGCTCCATGTTCCTTAATCCTTACCTGAAAAGAACGTCCGGCTTCTCCAATGTAACATTTCCCACATGAACAAGAGACCTTGTAGATGCCTTTTCCTTCTTGTTGGTCTATAGGGTCTTTTACAGACTTCATTCTTTGTCTGATGGTAAGTAGGGGTTTGAAGGATGTTGTAATTTCTTTCTTTTTTAAGACTTTTGCAATCTTGTCTGTGACACCCCGAATGTAAGGGAGGAAGGCCTTTGTGTTGGAGGTTTGATCATTTTGAACACGGGTTCTATTATCCTTTCTATCCATGGCTTTTTTGATGTCCCTATATCTATACCCAATGTTCTTAAAGACCTTAGTTAAGTGGTCTATTTCTTCCTTAAGATGTTCTTTGTCAGAAATTCTTGTTGCCCTTATCGCCATGGTGTTGAGAACCCCCATCTTCTGAGAGGGATGGTGGTGGGAATCCGCATGAAGGTAACTGTCTGTGTGAGTTTTCTTCCTGAAGACCTTGAGTCCCAGTGTACCATTATGTTTTCTAGTTATAAGAACGTCTAGGAAGGGTATGCTATTGTTTTCTTCTAGTTCCATGGTGAATTTTATGTTTTCTGAAATACCATTGAGGTGATGATGATTTTAAAGAAGGGAAGGAATGTAGTGGTAAAGTGTAGGATTGTTTTTGAAAGGTTTAATAAAAAGTAGAATGAGAAGAGTAAAGGTAATGATTTAAGACACGACTTTCTATACTCGGACCTCAAGAGAGATGATGGTTTGAGCTTGTTGCGAAAAATACTAGGTTGAGGTATGCCCCTCAAAAGTGTAGGGGAATAACCTGGACACGAAATCCTTATGCTCAATAATCCAGAGCCTAACAACTAACATAAATTTCTTGATGTGATCCTCAACTGATTTCTTCGAATCTAGGTCAAATTTGGGTAGCCACTTTTCTGGATGTTTGGGCAACGGGTGTTGGGGTCCAGGTACGTCCACGACATCTTGATCAAGCCAAGGTATGGCGGGATTATTTTGGTTTTCCATGGGAGTTGGTGGAGTTGAAGGTTGAGATCATTCATATGAAGAACTTCCTTTGTCCGGGGATTTTTGTCTTGAAGAGGGTGGAGAAGAACTAGGTGGGGATGGTGGGATACAAGATCCCCTAGCACCAAGGATTAGTGCTTCATAAGGATCAGTGATATTACCACCTAATGGGTTATTGGGCATACTAGTGTCAAGAGGTTGTTATTGCAGATTGGTGAAATCAAGGGGCTGATTTAGTTGTCTACTAGGTTGTCTGATTTGAGACAAAGCACTTTCAGTTCTCAAAATCGACTAGTGAACAATTTCTTGTACATCAATCCCTTGAGGAATTAGTGTCATTGGTTCGATGAGAATGTCAGGATTATTTTCTGAGGTAGTAGTTGGGTCAAGTGTAACGTTAGGGTTTGAGCGACTACACATTACGACAGAATGATTTTGTAGGGGATTCCTACTGCCTCCTCGTGCCATCAATGATTCTCAGGCCCTCCTTCTAGCGCCATTTGTTGACAGGGGTTTATGACACATTGTAAATGAGAAGGGAATATCTGAACCAAGGTTGTCTATTTAACACAAGCCATTTGGTATAATCTACCCTGACAGGTTTTATGGCTCTGTTAGCCAACTAGGGTTCTAAAATAACTAAAAGGTGTGAACTAACTAAAGGTACAATTCTATCAATCAACACATAAATTACAAATGCTTAACTAACATTGTTTATGTACAATAGATGTATACAATTTACAAGGTTTAAGCAAAGGCTTGTGAAAATAATTGTTTTAAAATAATGGATCCAAACAAGATTAAAAATAAACAAAACTATTCTAGTACTCTAACTACCAAACTAATAAATAATGAGTGAATAACATTGTAAATGATATAATCAAAATGGACAAATCATTTAACTTCTAAATGATGCAATCACTATTCATTCACAAATCAACAAATTAAATAAATAATAAACTAACTAACCTTACGCCGGTTAGAAGTACTAAGCTAGATTCGTCTCTTTGTATTTGTATAAGCTCCTCTTAACCTATGTCAAGTGTAAACCTATGACAAAAGAAAGCATAATACTTCCTGAAAAAACTCATAGAAGTCTTTAATATTTTGGAACATATATGTGAAAGGCAAATGATTCTATATCATGTGACTTTAGAATGTCCAATAACTAAAAATGAAATAAATTCCAATTCACAGTAAATGGTATTACTAGATACCTAACGTTAGATGTAATCTTAAAATGCTTGGATAGGTGAACAGTCACATATATCAACAACATCAAAATATAATGAACCTCATAAAAAAAAACATGACATAAAATATTATATGTAGAACGTACTAAAGCTAGTTCGATACAAATAAAATTTCACATCTAGAAATTACATGAGAAAACAATGAAAACAGTGCACAGTCTACACAGGATGAAAGCCAAGGAGTACACTTTTTTCCCATATAGTTTTAAAAAAATAAGTCCATCACATGGTCTAGGAGGAATCACCTCTATCATTGGGCAAGCAGTGATATTTAAACAAGTTTCTAATATGTTCCTCATATCATGAAAGATAGAGACAGATCTTTCAAAATAATCTTTTACTAAAATAAAATAACAAAAATATAATTTTGTTGAACTCTTTCAATCCAAAACAGTTACATTATTAAACATTGTTTTTCAAAAATGAAACTTACTAGTCCACTAAACGCTCAACCCATGACTCATTCCACTAATCATAGCACATTGATTTGTTGTTCACCTCAGAAAAGGAAAACAAAATCTAAATTAGACAATAACCAAAATGCAAAATTCAAAAGATAAGATACAAAATCCTGTAATTTGTTGCTGGTCTAAATAAAAATGAAATCAAAACGAATTTACTTATTATCCAAATAGAATAAAATCGTGAAATACAAGGGAACTATTTACCAATTCAGAAATTTGAAAGAGAAACATGAGACAAATATGAGTTTATTATAGTATTGAAATTGGTGGAG
>JZKD02S1920474.1:0-23395 GCA_000966675.3 Picea glauca | reverse complement strand
TATATGTTACCACTCTGAAACTTTTAACCAAGTTGTTGTTAACTATCCTACATATGATAAAGACTTGTATGCATTATTTCAAAGCATAAAGAAATGGAATCACTACTTGTTAGGGAAGGAAACAATCATACATACAGATCACCAACCCTTACAGTATCTCTAATAATAGACCAAACTGCAAAACTCTTGACACTACAGATGGATGGGTTTTATACAACAATTTCATTTGGTAATCAAGTACAAAATAGGTACAAGTATCAAAGTAGATTATATGCTTTCTAGACCTCCTATTGTTGCTTCTATTATTTTTAATAATACTTCTTTATATCATGATAGATATGTAGAGAAATATGCCATTGATGAATATTTTAAAGAAGTATATGAGAAGCTAACCCATGGTGCATGGGTAGAGAACTATTGTCTGCAGGGAAAACTACTCTACCATCTTGGAAAGCTATGTATTCCTACAAGTGAATGAGTCCATGTAATATGAGAAGCTCACACTTCTCTTGTGTCTAGGAATTTTGGGGTAGGAAAAACTATGGCTCATTTGTAGAGGTTTTGTTACTGGCCTCAAATGAAAGAAATTGTCACTAAATTTGTAAAGGGGTGTGTGATGTATTCTACTTGTAAGCCCACTAATAGAAAACTAGGGATATACTCACCACTTCCTATTCCATCCCATCGATGGGAAAGTATATCCATGGATTTATTAGGGAGTTTACCAATGACCAAAGGGGGTAATGACTATTTGTATGTTGTAGTGGATAGGTTAAACAAGATGTGTATCTTGATGCCATGTAAAAAGCATATCACTGCTGAGAAGACTGCTAATATCTTCTTTCAGTATGCTTGGGTTCACTTTGGGTTACCCACATCCATTATCTTAGATCAATATACTCGATTCCTTGGGGACTTTTGGACAATATTGTGGAGAATGATGGATACCAAATTGAAAAGGAGCATTGCTTTCCATCCACATACTGAAAGACATACAGAGGTGGTAAACAGAATAGTGGTACTTTTTCTTCAAGGATACTACAATAACCATCCCAATTTATGGTATGAATAGATACCCTATGTACAACATGCTTACAACTGAGCTTTACATTCTTCCACTAAATGTTCACCTTTTGAGACATGTTTTGGGTACCTACCTAAGGTTCCTTTGGACTTGATGTATGGGAGAGATACTGATGTGAATGAAGAATGAACAGAGGACATAGCCCAAAAGTTCATCCAGTGAATCCAATAGGTGCACCAGGCAGTCAAGGAACAATTGGAGAAAATTCAATCACATTATAAATCTCGACATGACAAACACATGTTTGTTCATCAGTTCTAGGTTTAGACCGGGTATGGATTCATATCAACAAAGAGAGATTGAAGGGTGAAGGAAAGAAAATCAATCCCATTCGTTATGGACCCTTCACTGTCTTGGATAAAAATGGTACCAATGTTTTCCATTTGGATCTTCCACCTTATATGAATATTTACTCAGTTTTGAAAATAGAGAACTTGAAAAAAATTTATCCTCCCATGATCATGGATCAGGATGAGGAAGTTTCAATACCTTCAGTTGATGAGTTTTCTCCCGAGTACTCGTATGCGTTACAGGAATATATCATATTGGAAAGAAGGACAAGGACTTCACATAGGGTGATGTTGATTATCTTCGAGTAGGCTTAAAGGGCACACATTCAAAGCAAGTCAAAGTGGATAGAGAAGGAAAAAGTGAGGGGACTCTTCCCTCACTTATCTGTTGATTGATGAAATATTATGGTGGTCCAAAAATCTCTCAGTGGAAAGGTGTGATCCAAGAAGGATCCAGAGAAGTCTAAGAATAACTCATGATGCTCAAAATGGCCTCAGTCAACAGAGAATGGGAAAAAAATTCAAAGTTCCCAAAACTCAGTGAAAATGGAATTATCACGAAGATCGAGTCGCACAATTTCTAATGGCACAAACAGATCGTCAAATGGAGTTACGAATTGAAAGATATTTGTGGTCAACATTTGGCCAACCTATCCCAATTAGCAGGGGATGAGTCAACATCCATACTATTGACGTCAATATCCATACAATACACGTGGTAGGAGAAGAAGAGGACACGTGTCATGCTAATGTCAGCATGACATCAGCATGGTGACATGGTAGCACCCGAGGCTTCTACATTTCATTCAATTTTGGCATTTTTGGACCGATCTGTGGACCAATAGGATTGTGCCAGGTGGAATCCATACAATCCGTATAGTGACGTAGCATAATGATGTGGCAATGACATGATAGGATGACATGGCATTGGATTGCATGGCCAAATGAGAGGCTGCCATGTGGCCCAATCAGAGGTTTCCACATGGTAGGCAAAAAAAGCACAATGACAACCTCTATCCAAATTTTGAAAAAAGATAAGGATTGGTGGGTCCGCCAAATCTAGCGGACCACGCAAAATACAACCTCATTCTAATTGCTACCATTTTGGATAGAGTCACCGCCAAAGTTGGTAGAGAAACTTTTTTATATTTACATATATATTACAACAAACCAAAACAAAAGGGGTAGGCCCGCGGGTTTGACCCTGAGACCTCCTCCCCATACTACACCTTAGCATTCATTCCATAACCAATGGGACATCGACCCCTACATTGTGTTGAATGCCATGGAATTCACTTAAGATCTGAGTCTCGGGAGCCCTGCATAGGAGGCACATGTGTGGTATGGCGTGGGCATACATTTCAAGGTAGTACAATCATTATTTTTAGGCTGCAGAGGGGCACAAAAAATGAGACACATTTCTTCTTGGGCCTGGGAGTGCCAGAGTCGGATCGAGGCGTGGAGACAATCATTTTTTGGTAATTCGATGCCATGAATTCAGTCGTGTTGTCTTTTTTTCTGATCTACGCATTATTTTTGTAGCTTGATTTCAGAATGAGGTATACTTATGTATTTTGCCAAATTATTTTGCTGAGTTAATGAAAAAGCCTACCCATTCGAGAGCAGGACCCGGAGACATAGTCTACTAGGGATGAACTCCATTATCATTTTTTTTTGTTCAAATTTGATGCTTATGTCTCTTCATTATTGAAAATTTTCTTCTTTAATGGTGCACTTTAATTTATGCTCATTTAATGAAATTCTTTATAAGTCACTCGATCAAAAGATCCCAGATCACCATCCTTTTGTCAGCAAATGGTTTCATTGTGGGGACATGATTTTAAAGTGCGTTTTTAGAGGATGCCTCATCACTATTGAATATTTCCTAGAGGATTCAACATTTTGTATGCTCTAATACAGTGTTGAAAGTTCTCCTACTCAACACCCGACAATTAGCTCAAAACAAAATCATTGTATCTTCTAAAATAAAAAATGAGTAATCAACTAAAAATGTAGCGAAAGCATAAATAAGGAAAACAAATCAAGCATACATAAACACCAATATTTTGCATAGATACCCCTAGAAAGACCCTGGAGGGAAAATCGGTGCTCAGAATGATTTTATTATGCTAAAAGTAGGGCTCTTGTAACACGGATAAGGGTCCATTGAGAGAAATACAACTGTAGACTAACCTGGAAAGGTATGACCTATTCTATGATCAGTTCTAGCACACTTTTCGAGGCATACATGATTCTACTTCTTGTGAATCACATATATACGTGTCTATCTACACTGTGAATTGCATATTTGTATGGAAAATGTGTATGACAAGTTCCATACAATCTAACACTCTCATGTGGCTTCCTCAAACTAAAACCCACCTATGTAAGCCTTTGTTCTCTCTTCTCCTTGACTTGATCTCTAGATGAAAGTCCTTATTTACCTATCCAAGATATTGAATCACAGTCCTTTGTGACCCAATACTCTATGCCGACTCCACACTATAAAAATTCCTTCTTTGCTATCTGTGTGTGAATGTGTCTCCTCCTTCACCCTAGCCTTTCTTTTATAATCATGAATTATAATCTATTTCTAATCTCCAAAGTGATCTGTGGTTGAGATTACTTCTCACACTCACTTGCAATTTTAGATTACATGTTGCATGTTAAGTAATTTTATCATTTTTTAAAAATTATTCAATTAAGTAATCACATAATTAATTAATACAAGAAATTTACTTTAGTGATTCCTTCAATGAAAGTAAATTCAAGAGTAGAAAGCTTTGGATGATTTCAAAATTTTTAGATATGTAGACATGTGTAGAAATACTTGTCTGATGGTACCACTAACATCAACACTCCCTCTTAGAAATGAAGGTATTTCTTGAAGAGACACCCATAACTGGTTCTTCCCTCAACTCTGATACAATGTCACAAACATCATCCTGCATATCGACATTCCTCCAACCTTGTTGGTAGGCTACTCCCTAAATACTATAAGTATTGAAATTGGTGATGCTACATATCAATTCCACGAAGTTTGGAA
Source organism: Picea glauca (assembly GCA_000966675.3). Classification (NCBI taxonomy): domain Eukaryota; kingdom Viridiplantae; phylum Streptophyta; class Pinopsida; order Pinales; family Pinaceae; genus Picea; species Picea glauca. Next base: position 18,975 of record JZKD02S1920474.1, on the reverse strand, counting down.
ACTTCCTTGAATGTATGCTCTCCGTCAATGTTCTTCTATAAGCTTCTTTCTCCTGAGCATCCATCAATTTCATCTCGTACCAACTTGGTCTCTCGATAGAAATGAAAGGGGATATGTCCCTCTTCCCCTATGAAGGTTTACTCCCCACACTAGAAGTCTGTGAACTATGTTCATCCTTCAACAATTCACCCTTTGAAGCCTCTTGATCCTCATCCTCTATCATTGACATTGATCCATGATCCAATATCCTCTTGAATCCTCTTATAGGTTAGACCCGTAACCTGTATATCCTACCCTCTTTGACACCAATGATAAATTTTGCGTCAAGGATAGCTCCCTTTGAAGATATGAGTACTTTCCCTCTCTAAAACATAACTCCAAAACCCATGTCCTCCAAAAATGAAACTGAGATCAATATATTCTTAAGTTCTGGTACATTTAACACATATTCCACCTCCAAAAATCCTCTTGAATTGAGATGGAACATGACTGTCCCATTTTCTTATACACCACACTTGACATGAGTGCCAAGATCCACATGTAAACCTAAGTTTGTCTCTGACTAGTTGGTGAACAACGCATGTGTCCCCATCATGTGAGGAGAAGCCCCATTGTCCAAGTACCAAGAACTCCTTGAGTTGGTGTTGGTAGAGAGGCATGAAAACATTGAGAATTCATTCTCAAACTTTATTGAAAACTCATCTAGTTGCATCTTTGTTGATTCTACTATATCCATCTTCTCTTTTCTCTTCTTATTCAGAAATTGTGATGCATAGTGCCCAAACTCGTGGAACATGAAGCAATTGATTTTACTCAAGTCCTTATTTCATGACTGTAAGTTTGAGTCCTCATTATTACCCTATTTGTTGGAACCCTTTCCTTTTCCCTTCCTTGTCTTACTGATAAGATCCAAGTTCTCTTCACTACCACCCTATTTGATTCCCTTTGACTCCTCTCAAGTATCTTCCTAGATGGAATCATCCCAAAGTATCTGCCAATATGGGATACTTTCCCGAGCATAAAATCCTTTGAAAAATGGTTCCCATGACTTGGGAATACCATTCAGTGCAAAATTCATGAGCTCCACCTCTTCATTTTTCTCCCCTATGGCTGAAAGTTGATCACACCTGTGTGATCATCATGAGATATCTTGTAACATTATCTGATCTAGACATGTAAACCGATTTGAGTTTATTCCTTAAGACCATCTTCCTCTTCATGTTCTTGATCTGGAATAAACTTACAAGTGCATCAAACATCTCTTTGGTTGTCTTCTTCTCATTTAGGTGAGGGATTAGATTGTCCTTAAAAAATCTAGGAGGACCCTTTCTTCTTTGATCTAATTATTTTTGTGAGCATATAAAGATATCGGATTTGTCAGTGGAGTAACTTATTTATCCACTAACTCCCAAAGGTCATACTCCTTCAATTCCAAAGTCCCTCTTTATTTCCAAGATAGGAAGTTGGATGCTCCATCCAATATGTCTTCAACTCTCGATGGTGTTGTTGCCATCCCTAAGACCTGATAAACTGCCCTAGAAATAACCTACTACTGGAAATATTCCCATGTTTTGACATATATGGACTATACATGATTATCAATACTCCAAATCACATATATATGCTATTCGACCCACTGCAAATCATGTATGTATGTGACTTTGTATTTTGTGAATTGGGTATGCTTCCATACACCTGCAAAAACTTATCTCTACTTTAGTACACTTGTTTCCCTAGAATATCCTTCCTTTGATTTCCTTCTGTTGGTTATGAATCTGTTATGTATATGATATATGGCTTCCCTTTAGAGCACCTGCTCGGATACCATGCTGAAATTTTCCTAGAGGATTCAACACTTTGTATACTCTTATACCATGTTGAAATTTCTCCTACTCAACACAAGACAATTATCTAAACAAAAATCACTTTATCTACGAAAAGCACAGCTGAGTAATCAACTAAGCATGCAATGAAATCATAAATAAGGAAAACAAATCAAGAACACATAAAAACCAATATTTTGGGTAGATACCTCTTGAAAAACACTAGAGGGGAAAATAGTGATAAGAATGATTTTATTATGCTAAAATCGGGGCTCCCATAATAGGGATAATGGACCAATGAGAGAAATACAACTATAAACTAACATGGGAAGGTATGATCTATTGCATGACTAATTTTGGCATGCTTTTAGAGGAATATGCGATTTACCTTATTTTGAATCACGTATATACATGACTATCAACATTGTAAATTGCGTATCCATATGGAAAACTTATACGACAAGTTATGTATGATCCAAAACTCTCAAGTGGCTTCCTCAGACTAAAACCCACTTGCGTAAGCCTCTATTCTATCTTCTCCCTGACTTGATCTCTAGATAAAGGTCCCTTTTCACTTATCCAAGATCTTGAATCACAGTCCTTTGTGACCCAATACTCTTTGTTGAGTCGACATTAGTAAAATTCCTTATTTTCTCCAAAGTGATCTATGTTTGAGATTACTAATCTATTTCTAATCACCAAAGTGATCTATGGTTGAGATTACTTCTCACACTCACTTTCTATTTTAGATTACATTGTGCATGCTAAGTATTTTTAGCATGTTTCTTAAATAACTCTATTAGATAATTACACAATTAATTAAGAAAATAAATTTACTTTAATATTTCCTTTAATTAAATTAAATTCAAGAGTAGAAGGATTTAGACGATTTCCACACGTCTAGACACATAGACCTATGTGGAAATATCTGTTTGATGCTACCACTAACATCGGCAATCAAATATTTGAGTCTGACTTTGAGAATAGGTGGGAAAGAAGGTGTGACACGTTTTTATAGTAAGAAGCTGAGTTATGACTCAAAATATTTAGGGTTGTGAAGAGTGTTATCTTCTATTGTGAACCTGCGAGTGACCAGTACGATATATTTTGGATCTAATTCCCTAAAGAGGTATTTCAGTTGATCGACTGGATTCAGGAAGCATTGGGATACAAATATCGAGTCAAGAGAAGATATATCTGGATGTATGAGAATTTAGAAACTCTTCATTGATTAGATCATCAAATCTCTTATGCTTTGGATTTATGGGTACATATTAATTTAGAAGGTTATATTATTGATTTTGTTGTAGAGAACCACCAATATTTTTTGAATGTAGAAGTTGAATTCCATGAAGGATCTAGAGGAAGATTGTTGTAGGTAATTTCATTTTGGATCAAGATTCTATTAGTTGAAGAAAGCATGTTTCATGTTCCTTTTGCTAACATGGCAATGTAAATACTTATGCTTGGGGGGCTGATTTAGGGAAGGGTTTATGTTTTAGTCCAAGGAATATTTTATGGGAGATATGGGAGGGCATCAAAAGAAAATTGAAAGAGACAAACGAGATAAAAACATGGATTCTATTATTGAAAAGTGGTGGTAGAAGTAGATGATAAAAGTGATGAAGAGGTTCGATCAGTTGAGGAAGGAGATCGACTTTGAGAATATTCATAGGAAAGAGTTAGAAGATTTGTGAGATTTGAAGAGATGTAAAAGGATAGACAACCAATGGTTGAAAGAGAGATTTAGTGAAAGAGGTGAAGGTTCTGGAAGATACAGACATGAGGAATAAATTTTAGAAGACATAGATGAAAGAACAAGAATTCATGCTACAACTAAAGAAGAATACTCATCTAGAAGCTTTGAAGAAGTTGCGGGAAGACCATAACATACAACACCAGAAGTTGTTGGATTACATCCAAATTTGAATGCAACACTCCAAATGAATGTGAACCCTAGATAAAATAAATTCGCTCTAGAGGAAAAGAAACCAACTCTGAATCACTCATTCCCCCAGCACCATCCCCTAATATCATAATTTATCCTATGAATATTTCCATAATATCTGTTAATTCTAATCCTTGAAGTCCATCTAGTTCAACTAGTAGCAGTAGTAGCAGTGTGNCTTTGTTGATTCTACTATATCCATCTTCTCTTTTCTCTTCTTCTTCAGAAATTGTGATGCATAGTGCCCAAACTCGTGGAACATGAAGCAATTGATTTTACTCAAGTCTGTATTTCATGACTGTAAGTTTGACTCCTCATTATTACCCTATTTGTTGGAACCCTTTCCTTTTCCCTTCCTTGTCTTACTGATAAGAGCCAAGTTCTCTTCACTACCACCCTATTTGATGCCCTTTGACTCCTCTCAAGTATCTTCCTACATGGAATCATCCCAAAGTATCTGCCAATATGGGATACTTTCTCGAGCATAAAATCCTTTGAAAAATGGTTCCCGTGACTTGGGAATACCATTCAGTGCAACATTCATGAACTCCACCTCTTCATTTTTCTCCCCTATGGCTGAAAGTTGATCACACCTGTGTGATCATCATGAGATATCTTGTAACATTATCTGATCTAGACATGTAAACCGATCTGAGTTTATTCCTTAAGACCATCTTCCTCTTCATGTTCTTGATCTGGAATAAACTTACAAGTGCATCAAACATCTCTTTGGTTGTGTTCTTCTCATTTAGGTGAGGGATTAGATTGTCCTTAAAAAAACTAGGAGGACCCTTTCTTCTTTGATCTAATTATTTTTGTGAGCATATAAAGATATCGGATTTGTTAGTGGAGTAACTTCTTTATCCACTAACTCCCAAAGGTCATACTCCTTCAATTCCAAAGTCCCTCTTTATTTCCAAGATAGGAAGTTGGATGCTCCATCCAATATGTCTTCAACTCTCAATGGTGTTGTTGCCATCCCTAAGACCTGATAAACTGCCCTGGAAATAACCTACTACTGGAAATATTCCCATGTGTTGACATATATGGACTATACATGATTATCAATACTCCAAATCACGTATATATGCTATTCGACCCACTGCAAATCATGTATGTATGTGACTTTGTATTTTGTGAATTGGGTATGCCTCCATACACCTGCAAAAACTTATCTCTACTTCAGTACACTTGTTTCCCTAAAATATCCTTCCTTTGATTTCCTTCTATTGGTTATGAATCTGTTATGTATATGATATATGGCTTCCCTTTAGAGCACCTGCTCGGATACCATGTTGAAAGTTTCCTAGAGGATTCAACACTTTGTATACTCTTATACCATGTTGAAATTTCTCCTACTCAACACAAGACAATTATCTAAACAAAAATCACTTTATCTATGAAAAGCACAACTGAGTAATCAACTAAGAATGCAATGAAATCATAAATAAGGAAAACAAATCAAGAACACATAAAAACCAATATTTTGGGTAGATACCTCTGGAAAAACACTAGAGGGGAAAATAGTGATAAGAATGATTTTATTATGCTAAAATCGGGGCTCCCATAATAGGGATAATGGACCAATGAGAGAAATACAACTATAAACTAACATGGGAAGGTATGATCTATTGCATGACTAATTTTGGCATGCTTTTAGAGGAATATGCGATTTACCTTATTTTGAATCACGTATATACATGACTATCAACATTGTAAATTGCGTATCCATATGGAAAACTTATACGACAAGTTATGTATGATCCAAAACTCTCAAGTGGCTTCCTCAGACTAAAACCCACTTGCGTAAGCCTCTATTCTATCTTCTCCCTGACTTGATCTCTAGATAAAGGTCCCTTTTCACTTATCCAAGATCTTGAATCACAGTCCTTTGTGACCCAATACTCTTTGTTGAGTCGACATTAGTAAAATTCCTTATTTTCTCCAAAGTGATCTATGTTTGAGATTACTAATCTATTTCTAATCACCAAAGTGATCTATGGTTGAGATTACTTCTCACACTCACTTTCTATTTTAGATTACATTGTGCATGCTAAGTATTTTTAGCATGTTTCTTAAATAACTCTATTAGATAATTACACAATTAATTAAGAAAATAAATTTACTTTAATATTTCCTTTAATTAAATTAAATTCAAGAGTAGAAGGATTTAGACGATTTCCACACGTCTAGACACATAGACCTATGTGGAAATATCTGTTTGATGCTACCACTAACATCGGCAATCAAATATTTGAGTCTGACTTTGAGAATAGGTGGGAAAGAAGGTGTGACACGTTTTTATAGTAAGAAGCTGAGTTATGACTCAAAATATTTAGGGTTGTGAAGAGTGTTATCTTCTATTGTGAACCTGCGAGTGACCAGTACGATATATTTTGGATCTAATTCCCTAAAGAGGTATTTCAGTTGATCGACTGGATTCAGGAAGCATTGGGATACAAATATCGAGTCAAGAGAAGATATATCTGGATGTATGAGAATTTAGAAACTCTTCATTGATTAGATCATCAAATCTCTTATGCTTTGGATTTATGGGTACATATTAATTTAGAAGGTTATATTATTGATTTTGTTGTAGAGAACCACCAATATTTTTTGAATGTAGAAGTTGAATTCCATGAAGGATCTAGAGGAAGATTGTTGTAGGTAATTTCATTTTGGATCAAGATTCTATTAGTTGAAGAAAGCATGTTTCATGTTCCTTTTGCTAACATGGCAATGTAAATACTTATGCTTGGGGGGCTGATTTAGGGAAGGGTTTATGTTTTAGTCCAAGGAATATTTTATGGGAGATATGGGAGGGCATCAAAAGAAAATTGAAAGAGACAAACGAGATAAAAACATGGATTCTATTATTGAAAAGTGGTGGTAGAAGTAGATGATAAAAGTGATGAAGAGGTTCGATCAGTTGAGGAAGGAGATCGACTTTGAGAATATTCATAGGAAAGAGTTAGAAGATTTGTGAGATTTGAAGAGATGTAAAAGGATAGACAACCAATGGTTGAAAGAGAGATTTAGTGAAAGAGGTGAAGGTTCTGGAAGATACAGACATGAGGAATAAATTTTAGAAGACATAGATGAAAGAACAAGAATTCATGCTACAACTAAAGAAGAATACTCATCTAGAAGCTTTGAAGAAGTTGCGGGAAGACCATAACATACAACACCAGAAGTTGTTGGATTACATCCAAATTTGAATGCAACACTCCAAATGAATGTGAACCCTAGATAAAATAAATTCGCTCTAGAGGAAAAGAAACCAACTCTGAATCACTCATTCCCCCAGCACCATCCCCTAATATCATAATTTATCCTATGAATATTTCCATAATATCTGTTAATTCTAATCCTTGAAGTCCATCTAGTTCAACTAGTAGCAGTAGTAGCAGTGTGGTGAGTTTTTCAGTTATATCACAACTAGGACCTTCCATATTTATTTTAATAGGATTTGCTAGTCCTTCAATGGTGCATCAACATGTAGGTTGTCTTACATGATATGCAATTTTTTTCGCTAAAGGGGATGAGGACGTTGAGAATCGTTGGGTTCTTTGTGAATCCATCTGGAGGTCTTGTGGAACTCTAGAAGAAAACAAATTAGTTGATTTACGTACTACTTTGAAGGGTCAAACTCTAAAATGGTACATGAAATCTATCGAACCAAGGAAATATGAAGGACTGCCTTTCTCTTTAACCTAGTTGAAGAAAAAATTAATAGCAGAATTTTTCGATTACCCCAATCAAAGAAACATGTTCTCTTTGAGTTGTGTGGGAAAGAACAAAGAGATGGTGAATCTACATGGGAATATAAACAAATATTCAAGGATGTGATAGAGGAATTTATCGAACCCTTTCCATGAGGATCACCAGAGGATATGGTTTATTTAGGGGCTATTATCGTTAACCTGAATTCCATTCACTCAACAAATAATAAATACTTTGGGAGAAGTGTTGGAACAAGCTATGATTACTGAGTCTATGGAAGGCTATCCTAGAAACTTGTGGGTAATGAGACCCCCTAAAGACAATAATATTTCACAATTTCTAGGATAGGTCTCCGCATTAACCAACAAGATTAAAGAATTAACTCTTCCTAGAGAAGTTTGACCACATGTATGGTGTATTGTTTGTTATACAAAAGGTCATACAACAACTGAATGCCCAATACTGAGAGGTTCAGGACCCCCTACTCATCTGATGGATCCTCCACCCATAGGACCATCAGGAGGAGNTCTCTGAGGTGGGAATACCCATGCTCGGGATGGACTAAATAATGGTTTCCAATCAAAGACATTGTAGATCCATGTCATATAACTATATAAAGTGTATCTGTGAGAAATACATATCGGATCTACATTTTAAAATCAATTGAAGATAAACAAATACATTATGCATCTTCAAGAAGCTAGTGACACCTATGGCTGGAGATGAAGTCTTCATAGCTCGAGAAACAAATTCAAGATCTTCAAAACTCAGGTAGGAGTACAATGGGAGTGTTAGAATCACTAGTCTGACGTCTTCAACAATCCATCAGGAAAATACTGGAGGATCTTGATGATTAGGTAAAGAACTTCGTCGATTTTGAATTTGGACTTGACTGGACTCTCGAGATGGCCGACTCATAAAAGTCAAGAGACAAACTGCAGAAAGGTGGACTCAAGTTGGGTAAAACTTCCCTTGGTGAAAAGAATGAAATATCATCAGACTCAGGCATCATGACATTGACATATGTTTGTGATGGAGGAGCCAACACAAACTCTCCATATGTTTGGAAGAGTAACCAAATGGAGGAGGACACAACTCTATGTAGAGAGAACAACTTCCTAAGGTCATACTAGATCCCAATGCTTGATGAACAAACAAAAGGATTTGCTTTGTCCAAGGGAGACTATCTTTTTTTTGAAAAAATAATGAATATTTCTCATCCCCTCCTTTTGGAATATTTGATTTTTTTGTCTTTTTCAATTTTTAAACGAGCTTGAAAAGGAATAAAATAATGCTACGTTAAAAAGGAGGAACAATTTTCGCGAGCAAGAAAATTGGTTCCAAGCGCATGGAACATACTAATGCTCAAGGAAATGGAACACGTGCATGATAAGGACACTCGAGGAAAATTCCTCCATGGGTCAAGGTGTCAGATCACAGAGGAAAAAAATGTTGCAAGGCTTGCGTATAAGGAATGCTTCAAAGGTTCAGTTGAGAACAACATGGAGCCGACATTAGGCCAAAGACGCAAAGATGAGACCTGCAATGTGATTAAGCATGACACAGTGAGATCCCTTCTATGTAATTTTTTACGAGCCGAGAGTAGGTAAGATTAGTAGTTTTTTCACGTTTAGAGAGTCTGAAAAAATGAAAAAGAAGACTCTAGGGAGTACCTTTTTCAGAGTTAGTCTAGTCGGTTTGAAAAAAGGTTAAAATTTCACCAAAAATATGTCTCTTCAAAACCATTTTAATAAGTGTGAAAAAGACAAGATCACTCAGCTATATTTTCAATTTTAAAGAGTCTGAAAAGAGATTAACTATGGACTCAAAAACTTTTTCTAAGTTTAGTTTCCTTAGCTTGAAAAAGTATAAAAGTAACTGAGGATAACTCTCCCGGTGAGACGAATCTCCTGAGGTGTACCTTTTTCCACTATAATATATTGGTTGGTAAAAGGGTTAAACTCATGCCAACAGATGTTCTTCTGGACCAATTTAACAAGTGTGAAGGAACAAGGTCACTCAACGATATTTTCAATTTTAGGGAGTCTGAAAAGAGCTTAACTATGGACTTCAAGGGGGTTCATTTTTTGTAAGTAATCTCTAAGGCCCAAAAAAGGTGATAAACCAAAACCAAGGAGAATGTTCCTTTTTCAAAGATTTAGTCCCTTATGCCCGAAAAAGGGTTAAACTTACGCCTGAGAATACTCTTCTAGCGAACTAAAGTTCCTAGAGCTTACCTTTATTCGTAAAATTATCCATCTGGACCAAAAAAGGGGTAAACTACCGCCAGACAGATATGCCTTCAAATTCGAGTTTAGCGAGCGTGAAGGGCAACAAGATCGCTCAACAATATTTTCATTTTTAGAGAGTCTGAAAAGGGCTTAAATAAGACTCTAGCGGGATAATTTTCTCAAGTCATTATGCCCGTATTCAGTGAGTTTTCAGGTTGCCCCATTCAACCAGTTTTCTTTCTATGGATCTCCATTCTCATACGATATCAAAAATAATAAATATAGTCTTGTTGGATGTTTCTTTCAAATTTCAAAGTGAGCTTGAAAGACAACAAAGAATTCTCTTTAGGGAGTCCTGAGGGTAAGGCCTAGGATGATGATGAACAAAAGAATGAGGCTTCATTATGTAATCATGACAATACTAACAAAGAATCCCAAGCCTATAGTCATAACTGACATCATGGATGCCAAAATTGCAGCAAAGGATCTACCTAGGGCATCCATGTAAAGGTAGATTCTACCACCTAATTACGTCACTTATAAAGAAACAATGAAGGTTTTGTGTCGCACTTCAGTGGGGTCGATCCTATGGAAAATAGGAAAAGACAATGAGATGAAGAAAGTGGGAATGAAATCCTAATTTACATGCAAAATTTGAAAAAATGACTTTTACCAAAGGATGCCAAAAAATGTAACTGATCCCCAAAAAATTACCAAACCGAAAGGAAAAAACTGCCGGAACGACCAATAGAAAACTCATAAGTGAATTCTAATAACCACAAAGATAGGAAAAATGAAAAAGGGGACCAAAAAGGGGTCTTAATTTTGATTGGGCAGATTACTGGATCCGCAACATTTCATTAGGCCTCACGTGCACATATGCATTGTGCCATTCAATGCTTGGAAAAAACCCATTTTTATTGGAGTACCACCATGCTTGTATGCATGAAGAAATAGCTTACAAAGTTTCAGCGTCATACCAACAAGAACTTCGAGTTTAGTACCATCATATGCTCCTTCTTCTTTGAGATGATGCCTAGTCTTAGTCCTAGAGAGACGGTACGAGGGCATGTAGCCTCCTTCCCAGCAGTGAGAAGGTGGGAAGCTTTGCTACCTAGACATGGTGGAGGGAAGACAATAGAGGCCTTTGACGACAATTTTTTTTACTAGTGGGCACATCAGATCCTGGTGATCGAGGATTACCCCTATGCAGGGATCAACTTCATCAGAGACCTAGAAATTCCTGTGCCTCCCAGCAAGGAGCGTGGCAAGATAGGTAACATATATTTCAAAGTTTATTAATTTTTTAATTTTCATATATATCATTTTTATGTGTGTATAGAGTATTGACTTATGAATCTATTATGTACATATGTGGGGCCTATTCGACCAACATACTTCACCAGGAATTGACATCATCCTCTATCTGAGGTAGGACTAGCAGGGACAGGAGGACCAGAAGCTGTAGGAGGAGGCCCAACCGAAGAGGCTAACGGAGTTTTGCGATGAGTAGAGAGAAACCTCACTATGCTCACTCGTTTCGTTCCTATGGTCGAGATCAAGAATCTCCCCCTGGCTATGCAACCACATGTAGTAGGGGTGCCTCGGAATTGGGTCGAGTTGTTCTGGCATCTTGCAAACATTGTTTTACATTATAGCAGGGCCAATAGGCCTTGTCCTTGGATAGTGTTAGACAATTCATGTGTCGACGGAAATTTTTGTACTATATGTATTTTTTGAGGGCATAAGCCCTACGATGTAGACTGATGGATTTTGAGGATTTCATGCCCACTTATGTACTCATAACACTATTTTTTGGACATATATATACACATCTTTCTTGTCTTATGGATAAAATTTTTACAAATGTATTTACATGTGTATGTGTGTGTTTTTCTTTTTATATGTGAGCAACATGCCAATCTAAAACTTGATTAGCTAGAGTATCTATTAGATTACTAAATATCCTATGAACAAGGATATACGTAATGTAATCAATAGATCGTTCTAAGACATGTACCCTAAGGAATCGCCAATGTAGAGTGGGATCATAAACGTGGTAAACCCCACTTAACTGGGACTCAACCAGATGAGCATCTAGGTAAACCCAGAGGTAATAAATTCCATGTGACAAAGCGTCACGAAGCAATTCTATCATTGTGTTGTACTCGACAACATTATTTGTAGCGTCTCCTAGAAAAATACCTATAGAATATAGCAACTGACCTTGAGGTGTAAAAATCACCCAAGTTGTGGAAGCAAGCCTCCGAGTGTGTCGACTAGCACCATCCGCGAACCCAAAATAAACCTCTGATTGATTTGGCATCTGCCATAGTGAAAAAGAAGACATAAATAACTACACATCCACAAAACAAAAAAGACAAAAAATGTATAAGAGACTATACATATATACAAGAATCCACCCAGGTGACCAACCTAAGAGTAGTTCTTCTTAAGGTAGAGCCCATTTCTAGGCTCCGCCAAACCATTTCCCTCAAAATAAAACAGAAGGTAACATCCCTTATCTAAGACCTCTTTCACAATGAATGGTCTGAACCACATGGGTTTTAACTTTCCTTCCCCCAGGGGATCTTTTTGTTGTTCATTGACCAAGACAAGATCGCCTTCAGAGAAAATTGAAGGACGAATGGACCGATCATACTGACACTTGAATCATTTCTTACGAGCCTCATTGGCTAAGGCTTCATCACGATGATGCTCATCAAGATGCTTGAGATATAGAAGGAGTTACTAAAGTGGTGAAGTGTCCGACAATAATTCCACTACCAACTTAAAAAAAGTAATCTCACATTCAATAGGTAAGACTTCTTCCATCCCGTATACAATTTGAAAAGGTGAAAAAATGGTGGCAGTCTTCATAGACAGTCGATAGGCCCACAAGGATGAATACAACATCAAATTCCAATTTGACTTGGCAGAATTGATCGTCCGCTGAAGAATAGTCTTGAGAGACTTATTCACAGCTTCAACTTGACCATTCACTTCTGGGTAGTAGGGTGAGAAATGTTCTTGTTTGAACCCGAGCTTCGACGTCAATTCAGTGATCATTTTTTTCTAGAAGTGACTTCCATGGTTAGTGACAATCTCCTTCGGGATATCGAACCTTGCTACTATATGATTAAAGATGAAAAGAGCCAAGGTTTTTCCATCATTGCTAAACATTGGCATAGCCTTGACCCACTTCGTGAAGTAGTCTACTACTACGATGATGTAACGATGCCCCCTGGATGAAGCCGGGTGACATGTAGTAAAATCAATCCCCCACTTGGTGAAAGGACCAACAAAAATGACCAGAAACATAGGAGTAGGATGTGCCTGCATATTCTGATAGAATATTTGGCATGGGTGGTACTTCTTGACTACCTCTACACAATCCTTGATTAATGAGGGCCAGAAGTAACCTGCATGTAGAATATTTTAGGTTGTTTCCAACCCAAAAAAATGACTTCCACATGCTCTAGTGTGACAATCATTAAAACCAATCTTTGCTTCTTCATTGGTAAGACATCGCCGAAGAATGCAATATACACCTCGACTATACAATGTGTCATCGAGGATAAGATAGTTGCACGTTTGATGTCAATTTTGTCGATGCTCATCGCGAGAAGCAGAAGAAGGGCACTTCAAAGTTTGGAGATACACAAGTATATCTCCATACCATGGGTTCGAAGATGCAATTATAAAAATATCTCCATTAATAGGCGATTCTTCGTGCATGGTATCACTAGACTCAACCTATAGTTCTGAAATGAGTTCGACAAAGAAAAATGACTTTTTGGATTTTGCAGAAACAAAATCCAAGTCAAACTCCTATAGGATTACTATCTGATCAATAAACGAGGTTGGGAAATTGTCTTTCGAGCATGCCTTATTTAAAGCATGGAAATCCATAAAAATATGAATTGTGCCCTTTTTTCTTGTTGACTGGAACCAGATTCGACACCCATTTCATAAATTGTACAGGGTAGATAAAACTGGCTTTGAGTAGTTTTTCTACTTATGCCTTGATTGTTTCCACTTTTCGAGGATTGACTAGACGAAGCTTCTGTTGGAATGGTTTGGAATCAGGATAAGTCATGATTTCATGTTCGACAATTTGTGGGTCAATGCTTGGCATATCCTTGTAAGACCAGGAAAAAACGTCGTGAAACTCTTTTAATAACTCGGTGTAAGTTTGAATCTCTTTTGGGGAGTAATCCACTCCGATGAAAACATTCTCCATGACACCAGGGGTTTTGGAGGTATTGACTGGAATCATTGTAGGAATTCTTGCCATGTTACCCTCAGCATAAAATCCATATGTATCCAAAGGATTGATAGGACAAGGACTATCTCCATTCATGGTCAAAACAAATTCTCTCGCCTCCACTCTCCTAAGCTCGGGAAGAAAATAATATCTATGATGTAGATCATCCCAAGGTGTGTTGGGACTAGTCATTGACTCGATAATTGCCTCGTCATGGGGAAATACCAAGTATAAAAGATATTGAGTGGAAAGATAATCTTGAGCCCAAATGGTCTCGAGAACTGGATCTAACTTCTGCGAGGGAGCCATATCTTGGTTGGCTAAGGCTTGTTGGACAATGTTGTATGCAACCTCAATTGAAAATAAGGGCATTACCATGCCAGGGTGTCGTATCCCTTCGATTGAGTCTGATGGGGAAGGTAAAGTTCACGGGTCATTAAATTATCTCGTTCTAAAATATGATACTTGCAAAATTGCAGCCTTCGGCTCGTCGGGAACAACCGATGTAAGATTTACATCATTGGCAGGTGGCGAGTAATCAAAATTTCCCATCATTGATGGAAAAAAACTGATACCTAAGTTGAAAGTGCCAGGCTACGAGTTATCAATCATCGGGACCGTGGAAACCCCTAACTAAATATCAAGACAATAGAATTAAAATTGGGCGATGGTCACAATCTGACCCTCATGCAGAAAGCAAAAGACTCAAAAAACTATAGCAACCATCGCATAAGTCCAAGTTCTTCCTAACAAAATATTGTGTTCGAGAGGCACATTGAACACTTAAACTTCGAAACACACAGTTTTACCCCCTAAATGAACGGGAAAGGAAGGAATTATTCTGTGTAGTATAAATTACCGACCATCAAAATCCATCAGAAACATAGGCGATGGAGACAACTCAGTCTTGCCAATGGCCTTCCATCATGCCAACGATATCACACAAGTCTAGGCAACCTCATCAACCACTGTATGGAAAAATTTTAAGGTAAAATGTTTCATCATATAAGCCACTACTATCTGAAAGGAAACGTGGCGAGGAAGACAAGGTTTTAAGTCGGTTACAGAAAACGATCATTCTTGGTTTAATAGTCTCTTTCACTTCCAAGGAAGACACCAAATATTTCTCTACAAGGGGAAACTATGGAGGACCTCCAAAGCTCACATTGTGAAAGGGGTCTATTCCAAATCCTTTACAATGGAGTATTTCTTAGCAACCCTCGTGTTTTGATTATGGAAATCCTTCTTAAACACGCCTTTAGGGAAGAGTCATTGTTTCTCCCACTGCCTTCTCAATTTGGAGAGGAGTCGATGGGTCAGTGGATTCCTTTCCCTTCTTGAAAAATTCCAGCGTTCTTTAGTCATGATTCCTGGTAGACAAATGAGAATTGGATTTCATCATGTAAACGTTCATGATCAATTTTCTATTGGTAGGTGTGGGGGGTCCCTGACTACCCCCTACCATGCTTGTGGATACGGAAGCCTAAGCCATGTTTTTCCCTTGTGGAAAAGGGTTTGTCAACAAAATAGGATGTTGATGCGCTAATAGATTTTGGGATTTTGTAAGCTGAGGGCACAGGTGAGTTGGGTGGTATTCTGTGTAGAGATTACATGGATACTTCTAATTATTCTTCTTTGTTTTTCACCTACCAACATTTTTGGAAGCCTTTTTATCCCCTTTACCCTTCTTATTGCGTTGTTTCGTATTTCCATCACTCTGCTAGTTGGCCTTGGGATTTTTTGAATGCACATTGTGTGCATATGATGTCTGGGTAGGGGAAATAACCAAACTCGGAGTCTGGCTGGCCACAGTCTATTGTATAGACAATTGTTGCAACTTATTTGACAATAGATCCATAGACTTGTTTTGTTTTGAGCCCACAATGCCATCGATATGGGGCCCAGAATTTTGTTTGGCCTTATAGAGAGTACATTGTGGAAGATATGGAAATATATTATAGAGAATTCTAGACTGAGAGTATATCAGTTCAAGATACTGGGATCTCATAATAGCCTCCTCTTCTGAAAACACCCCAAAAGTTGCTACATCCTTCGATATGTATGGAACCAAATACTTCAAGAACCACTCAAGCAATAAATTAGGAGGTAGCTTGACCTTAATCAAACTCTTCCTTCATTGTCATTCTAGAATATGATCAGAGATATGGTTGGCCTTGGTTTTCTCAAAGTTGGCCATCAATTCAGTGTCGACATTGTATCTCACAGGTAACTGAAGATGGTTCAAGAAGACCATTGCCAAGTCATTAAAGTAAGAGTAACTCAAGCCATCAAGATAAATATACCACTTCACAGCACCTCCTATAAGAGTGCATTGAAAAAGGTGCAACTGAACAAAGTCATATTTCAACGAGTTTGACGAGCACCACAAGTGAAAGGCAGTCACATGGTCACCTGGATCTTCACCAGGCTTGCCCTCAAATTTCTAAATATCTGAAGGAAACTTAGTCGTCATGGGGGGACAACGCGGATCGTGACAGATTCGGTCTTTCATTAATTTCAACATGTCTGGAAGATGTAGAGTTGTCAGAAAGGGTAGTTTTGGTTGTGAATTATTTACAAGAAAAAAGGGCCCTGGATTTTGACTGGCACCAGGTTTCTAGGAAAAGTTGGATTGTTGGCCATGGTTTTGGTAGAAACTGTGTCCTTGACCAGCAAAAGGAAATTGCGTCTGTTGAAGCATCACCATCTGACTCCTTAAATTGGATGGCATAGCTTGTATAGAGACTGCTCCCTGCATTGTGTTCCAAGAAATTCTGAAGGGGATGCCCCCAACCGATCTGATGGGAATAGGTACAAATCCTTTCCTATGGTTCCATTAAGTATGGAAGGAGTTACCCCCGATTGACATTACTTGAGAGGGAACCGAGCCATGGAAAGAAATCCAAAGACCCTGTGTGGAGTATACTCTAGTCATCGCTCCCTGAGAAGGAAAGCTACCTTGCATTGGGTTCTGTTGAACAAAGATAGGGTTTCCCCCAATCGAGAAAGATTTTGAAGAGAAATCATTGTTCCCAAACACACCAAAAAATGATAACGACATAGATTCCACCAATGTTGTATAAGAGGAAGTTCTTAAACTGCCTCCACTAAACAAGATATAATTAGTATTCATCTTGATTGGCTACTGAAAATCACCACCGAGTGAAGGGGATAGAGGAGGTATATGACTGCCACCGTAAGGGATAACATTAAAAGGGACAGTAGTGTTTGCGGTTGACCCTTGCATGGGATCATTTGAGCTCCCTAACCCTAGACCCATGGCCTGTAAGGTAGAATAAGTAAGAACCAAGTTTATATAAAATTTGGGCATCCCATATGAGAAGGGAGAGCCTGTTTCATTATGGGTAAACAAAATAGTGGTCAAAGTCTTTAAAGGTATTGGACCACTACCCAAAGTTTTGGGAGTTAGGAAAAATATGGTCTTGATTGGGGAAGGTGGGGGAGGAGGTACGATGCCCCCTCCAGTAGTATCTGTAATGGGAGTATGGGGACTCCCTAATGAAGTAGTAGCATTCGCTTCCATTGTCGCTCATAGAAATAGCTGACGCTCGGAAGATGTCACCTCGTGAGGGACAATCTGAATCAGGAACAATTCCCATAAGTCGGTAATCAGAGGATTGGATGGCTTGAAACCTTCAATTTCAAGGTTATAATGGTGGATTCCTCTGGAGACAAAAATTATCCTCTCAAAGAAGGCTCAAGTGCAGTTTCTTGTAGCTCGGTCACTTCGAACAACCCTTCTTGATCAAGTATTTGCCTCAAAGGTGGCAGAGGTGGCTCCAAAGTAACTGACAACAGGCCCTAAAGCCTTTGCAACTGAAGGAGTTGTTGATATTCCACTTTGTGAAATGATCAAATGACACAGTAAGGCTTGACTAGCGTGGAACACAAAGCACACACTAAATTTTTTCCTAAAGATAAATTAAGCAGTCGACTAACTAGTGGAAAGGATGGTTATGCCAATCGACATTAGAGCAACTAACCGGTGCAAGTGAAACTTGAACATGGAAGAACCCTTCAAGTATACTCTGTGAAGCATGATCCAATGTTTGCCCTAGGTACCGCAGTATACCCCCGCAGTTACCTTTGTAAGTCCGTAAAATATGGGCAACTAGGTTTCCATCTCGTAGTCAGTCACCAGGTGGGTATAGTCGATATTCGGGAAGATCGTAATGAGAAGGATAACAAGTCTAAATCCTTTCAAGGGTATCTAAATAAGTTGGTCCATAAGACAAATGAGGATCTCAAACGGATTCGAGGTCAACGAAGCTCCATAGGAAAATGTGATCGTTATTGTTCCTGAGAAATACCCTCAATACATAATCCCCACTACGTTTTGTCCATCTTTGGAGGGTTTATATCCTCTACCTTTCCTCATTCGACCTCGTGTTTATCACATGTGTTAGAGGGGGGTCCCAACTAACTATTACAACGTTGGACTTAAAACACTGCCTATCTTAGAATCCAATGTTTTTTTTTAAATGGCCTTGAATAGTTTCCTCTTCACAGCTAATTCAATGCCCTAAAACCCTAAACTAGTCGATGAACCCTACATAAATAAAGTCTAATTTATTTTAGATTAAGCGTTAATTTTAAGGCTTGATTTACGCAAAGGGTGCAGTAGTGAAACTGATGGTGTTATGAAGAGACGAAAAAGGAAGAGAACTTTAATGCATTTGAAAGAAAATATACTTCGAAATTAAAAGCAAAGCTTGTAAAGAATCTTTGTAAATTCAACTTTTCTAATCAATACTTCAATATCTTGTAAATGAAGAAATCCTAAAAATTGTTTTTGTTTGACTAAGGAACTACTTGTATTTCAGGAAATCGAAAATAAATTTGAAATGAAGACTCTTTTTCTTTTGCAAATAACAACCTTGACTACTTTACCAAACTAAATGCAAGAAAATAAATTCTTTTTTATTTTTATTTTTCAAACTTCTTTACCAAGAAAAATTGAAA
>JZKD02S1920452.1:57192-72301 GCA_000966675.3 Picea glauca | reverse complement strand
TGGTATTTCCCAACATTAGCCTATACATCTATAAGCCTAATTTTTTGTTCAGTTTCTTTTCCATGGTATAATGAGTTAGTTTGAGTTGTTCTCACCCTTCTATTTACTTTGCACCATTTTCTTGCTTTCTTGGAAGGTTATTGCATGTTTTGGTTTGAGTTAATAACACATGTCATATTGAATTTATCATTATTGGGATTATAACAGGTTGACCAAGCCTTTTTTATGTAGAAAAACATTGATTCCAAGAACAAGTCTGTTCTTGCAAACAGTAGGAAAGCACGTTGTTTAATTATTTTAAACGTTCAAAACAAATTTAAATTTTTGAAAATGTTGTGTTTACACCTGCATGTGTATGCATGCTCATGGGCACTCAAGTTCATGAAAGTTTACCTCCAATTTCATCATTGCATAGTTTGTGTTAAGATCGTGCAAGTTGCACTTCCAATTCTCACCATCACAGGTTTACGGGGAATTTTAACTACATGTGTTAAATTACATCATATCAGTATTCATGTTTAGCTCATTGCTTTCAATAGAGATGATAAACACAAAATGGTGTATCCCCAAGACCTTTGGCAGTTGAAAAAAACAGAGCCACATGGGCTCAAGATGTTCGAAGTTGTCCTGAAAATCAAAGATCTATTTGTCAAGGCAGAATGGTATGAATTTATTTGCGCCTTCTAGGGACACCACACATGTGTGGACCTGTTATTTTCACAAACATTTTATGGGTTCCAAACCCAACTCGAGGAAACATGTATCCACATTACAGAGAATTTCATCAGAGCAGCTTGTGCTCTCTTGGTCTGCAGAGAAAGATGCTTTAATAAAGGTAAATTACCCCTAGAACTATGCAATAAATTCTTAGTGTCAGAGAACCAAAACGCCAACTGGAGCCAGGGAATTCCCATCACATGGATAAAGGAGGAGTGGAAAGTTACCCTCACAACATTCCAGAGGTACATCAAAAGTGAGGTTCGATTTTCAATTGTGCATTGTTACCACCTTGGATTTCTCATGCACCTGAGCGGGGATAATGAATTAAATTTGCCTTTTTATTTACTCAAGAGTTTAACTAAAATGGCCAGAAGGGTTCAGAGCCACCCCGAGTCTTCCCACAAGAGCTTGTATCACCATGGTTTAATAAAAATTATAGTCTTCTTTACTTTGGTAGAAATTAAGATGCACTGGGATTACTTTTTACAATCTGTAGGCTTACAGGAACATGAACAACAACCCAATCCACAATATAATGGTGAAAAGGATGAATTTAATCCATAAGGGAGGGCTTCCCCTGAACCTGGTGGCTCATCAAAGGCTACCCAACAAACAAGAAACAAGAAAATTGCCTCCAAAAAAAGGGTACCCAATCCAAAAGAAACAAATAAACCACCGCAGTAAAAGAGGAAACCCCACGAATGAAACCGAGATCATCTACTGCAAAACAAAGAGGAAATGAAGGTAGTCAAGTTTCTAGAAACTAGGAAGAGGAATAAGATACTCCACATGGCCCATTTTCACCCAGCCACTCTGAACGTGAGCTTGTGACTCCCACCATGCAGCAGGGTAAAATGTACAAGACAAAAATGAGGGGACAAATGAAAACTAAACAACACAATCATGAAATTTTTAATGCAAATTTTTTTCCCATTGAAACCTTGATTAAGGAGTCCCCTGAAGCTAAGAAAAATAGAAAAATAAAACGGAACCAAGGCCCTAGAATGCCTCGTAATCCCAACAAAAAAAGCATGATTAGTAATCAGTTAAGATTCAATTCTAAGGTACTTTTTAACCCATCCTTGAAAGATCCCCAAACAATTATAATTGAAGATGAGTAAAGCTCTCGATTTTCCAACATGGAAGAAATGACAACCCATACTTTGAAGAAAATGATTGGAGATAAAAAAAGTTGAAATTCAGTAAGGGTGAAACTTCAGGGGTACAATTTTCAACTGTGAAAATAGAATGCCTTGTAGATTTAGATTTGCAACAAAATGTAGGGGACTTTGGTCGAGATCCCGAGCATGACTCTGATGGTATTCCCCAAATACACAGTTTCCCTCCAAGAAAATTTCAGATGACACAAAACACGAGATAAAAGATAATATATCAGAAATGCATGGGTCTATGAAATAAACACATGGAAGAGGATCTAAGGTAATACACAGGTATGAAATGAGGTCCAGAAAAACGAAATTGACAGTTGATCACAAAAAATGTGCCATAGATGATGAGCAGGGGATAAAAGATAGAGGTAAGAATTAGATTTTAATTAAGCCAAAGGTGGAAGTTGATGAAGGCATAAATGATATCCATCATGTGTAAATATTGAAACAAAAAATTTCGACTTTACAACAACATAACCGAGATATGGAAAAGCGACATTCTAAGTTGCAAAAGAAGTATCAGAAGCTACAAAGGAAGAATCAGAAAACATGCTTCTTCTTGAAGGATATAATGTGAAGAAGACTTTTTTTGTTGAGGAATAAGAGGCCCGAGTATAATGCCAACTAATCAATCTATCTCCCAATTTAGTCTCTAGTTGGAGTGCATGTGGGTATTCAGGCACAATTCTTTCCAATCACATATGTCAAATTTTTTGTTAAGGATTGTTATACTCCAACATAAACAATAGTTATAGTTTTCACTTTTAGAAGTCTAGTTGTTCTATGTTCAAGACAATCTTGTCAAGTATAATAAGTGGTCATTTTTGTTTGATATGAACCACATTTGTTTTGTTAAGGTTAAGTTTAAAGTATGTTGTGACTATATTCCCAATTGAATACACTCGAGTCAAAGAAATGTTTTCAAGTTGTTATGCAAAGTTAAACTTTTGTTTTCAAGATGGTTGAAACCCTCAACAACAATGAAAAATAGATAGCTTTTGTAATGAAGGAGGGTTCATGTTTTAGTGAAATATTCAAGCATCATAATTTGGCTAGACCTGAAACTTATGATTGTAAAGTTGTCTACCTGGTGAAATACATCTCTTGATGACACTTTGTGTTTTCTTGCTCAAGTCTTTATGTGTTTTAATATTATATTGGATTCAAATTTGGAATGTGTGCAATGTCCATTTCCTTCTTCCTTTCAGTTATTATTTTAATTAATATTTTTTTCGTTATGCAACCTGTTAATTAGCTTTTGCTTTAGTAAAAGGATCATTTATTTTTCAACCTATTGTATTATTTGTGTAGGTATTTAAATATTATTTTGAGTCTAAATATCACACATCAGGTAACTCATTGTATTGCTTGTTGTGTTTTCTTTGTTTATCTTTCCATTTCCGTACCCGTTCATCAAAATTCATACCATTATATAAGGGGAACCTGCAGTCGTATTGTTTGTTCAGTTCAACCAGGTCTCTATCCTTGAAAAACCTACTCATTAGCTGACCAAAAAACCTAATTTATCAAAATCAAATCATTCCAAAAACTTGAAGTGGCCTAGCTCTTCCCTTTACCAATCAAGTGCAGACTTTAGGACCAACATCTTCTGGGATCGTTTCCGGGGAATAGAGTAAAAGATTATATTTCCATGGGAGAAAGACAACGATCAGATCTGATCTTTGATGGTCAACAAAGATCAGGCATAAATGTGACTTCCATCTTTCACCTGGCGACTCCACTTAATGTAAACCTATTAAGGAATTTTGGCTCCCAGGAAAGGATCTAGGAAATAATATTCTGAGCTTGCTAAGACTTCCAAAGTCAACCTTGATATTAATGGTGACACAACCAACCAAGAGACAATTAAGGAATAAAACTATTTCTCAAAGATACCCCTTTCCATCCAAAGGCAAGGCCACTGCTGAAAAATTTGCCTCTGTCCACAACCATAACCAGCCCGAGGTTATCATTTTTCAAAACCCCCTTTTCATTAGTCCTCATACATCCCCTATCTCAAATTATGCTTCATGATCTCCTCCATCAATCATACCCACAACTCCTCCTCAACCTCAAAGTCTAGTTGTCCCAAACATGGTTGTCAATAGGATGGAAGCTATCATTACAACCAGGTATGTACCTTTGGTGCTACCACAGAAATTGAATTCCTTCCCCACAGGTGACTACATGAATCATTTGCCAAGGTACTATGGTGAGGGGGAAGTAACTGTTGAAGTAACTTTGGTGGAATTTTATATTTTTGCAGAAAAAATTAACATTGAACATGCATATGTATGGATGAGGTTGTTTTTGCAGAGTCTAGATGGAGAGGTAAGGAAGTGGTTCTATGGCCTAACCCCAACTTCTATTACAGGTATTGACGCGTTGGATGAGGATTTTATAAAAAAATTGGGGGATATGATAGACTATTTCTATTACATAACTGGGTTTGGGGATTTAAGAAGGAAAAGTGGGGAGTCTGTATCATATTTCACCAAGAGGTTCAACAAAATGTATAACAAGATTCCTGATGAGATTAAGCCAACTAAAGCCTCAACCAAGATCACATTTGAAAATTCCTTTGATGTTGAATTCCCTCTTCTATTCAGGGAGAGAAGGTCCACCACTTTGTTTTTCATGCAATAGGTAGCTATTGAAGTTGAGTCTAACATCCTAGCATCAGAAAAATAAAATAAAAATCAGATAGGGATAAAAAGAAGCAGAGGGAAGATTTTCCTTCTTCTTCTAGTCCAACAAAACTTGACCCAAAGCTAGAGGATATGACCAGAACCTTGAAATCTGTAACTTCAAAGATGGCTAAACTAAAATGGGAAACTAAGCAGCCAAATAGGCCATATCAGGATCTTGGGAATAGAAACATAAATCAATTTAGGAGGTCAAATAATTCTCCTCAAATAATGCACAGAGAGAGGAGAAATGTTGAGGATCAAAGAGTTGTACCTCCTTTCCAGAACAATGAGATTGAAGAGATGGATGTAGAGAGTGATGTTGTAGATGATTATGTTGTATTATTTAATGAAACTGATATTTATACTAGTCACCTAACACATCAGGACTATGAGATATCATAGTTTTCAAGCCAGTTTGATGATGATGTGAAGGAAGAGAAAATATTTCAAAGTTAGCCCAAAAGGAAGTATGATTTGAGGCCTAGACCATGGGGTCCCAAAACAAATGCCTCTGTTCAGAAAAAAAAATAGACCTTCCTCCCAAACAAGGCCCAAGCAAAGGTACATCAAACAAAATTGATTAGCCTCTACCATCTAAACTTGTTGCCCTTGAAGTAAAAGAAGTAGAAAAACAACCAATCTCTTTTAGCATAGAGCAAAATAAAGATCCTTGTACATTTAATAGAATTGCTGGAAAATGATCTATTCAAGAACTCTATCATGAAGGTTTTGAAACCACCAGTTTATGCTATGAAATATGATGTAATCAACTTGCAAGATGAAAATCTTTCCATTACTATGGGCCCACACATTAAATATGGGTATGATGCTTCTCCACCATTTTACATATCCTTAAATGTCCATGAAAAAATCTTGCATAATTGCTTGATGGAATCAGGTGCCTCTCATATGTCATGCCTAAAGTTGTAATGGAAGAGCTAGGACTAGAGATCACCAAGACATATCAGGATCTTTACTCCTTTGATTCTAAAAAGGTAAAATGCTTGGGACTAATTAAAGATCCGGTGGTTTCTCTGTCTCAACTACCCGTGAAATGTGTAGTAATAGATATTGTTGTAGCTAACATACCCCCCAAGTTTGGTATGATTTTGTTCAGGATATGGGCCAAGAATACAAAGAGGTTAGATTGGCATATATTGTCAGTGATCATCAGAATCCAGGTAATCATCCAATTTATGTTGTTGAAGATGAAATTGGGTCATATATTTTCCATATAAATGATGATGCACCAGAAATACCAGTTTGAAAATGCATAAATCATCCACTGGAAGATCAAGGGAATGAAGTATGGAAGATGTATTTGGATGGATCATCTTCAAAGGAGGGTTATGGTGCTATTATAGTCCTCATTTCTCTCTAAAAGGAGGTGGTTACACTCTAATATAAGTTGGAATTTGAAACAACTAACAACATAGCATAACATGAGGCCTTGGTGCTAAGATTGAGGGATGTTAAGGGCATGGCCATTGACAGATTGGCATTCTTTGGTGATTCTAATATGATTATCAATCAAGTCAAAGACATTTATCAAGAAAAGAAACAAAGGATGAAATAGTAAAGAAATGAGGTATGGGACTTAGTGGAAAAATTCTTTCTACCATTTAATATTTCCTTTGTTCCCAAAGAAGCTAACCAGAGGGAGGATTCTTTATCCCTAGATGCCAACACCTTTAAACCTCCTATTGGTCCAAATTTTAAATATGAAGTGGAGGTTATGCATAGGACATCCATACCAAACAATGTCAAGCATTGACAAGTCTTTAGTGATGACTTGGAGCTCAAAAGGTTCCTGCAAACCATTGAAGAATTCTCAAATATCTCTATTGATCAAGAGAATGAGGAAGTTGAAACAGAAAATAAAAAAATGCCTAATTTTGTGAACAAGGTGGTTGTCCACAACATTTTAGAACTCAATACAAATCATATCCCAAGAGTCTTACTGCCACTGGAGAGGTTGTTTGACATCAATGATGTCTCTAGGAAAGCTTACATGGAAAATCAGGAACAAGAAATAATGGACTACAACATTGGGACAGTTGCAAATCCCAAAGTAGTCAAAACATCCAAGGCACTGCCAAAGGAGAAAAGAAACATGTATGTTAGCCTCATGATAAAGTTTTTTGATATTTTTGCATGGTATTATAGGACTTGAAGACCTTTGACACTAACATCATTCAAAAAAAGATCCCTTTGAAGGCGAGCTCAAAGCCATTCAGGCAGAAAATTAGAAAATCCAATCCTATGCTAATGTCTATTATTGAAAAAGAATTGAAATGAATTCTTGATGCCAAAATCATTATTCCCTTGAGGTACTCAGATTGGGTGGCCAACTTGGTGCATGTTAGGAAGAAGAGTGGAGAAATATGCTTATGTGTTGACTTCAGGAACCTGAACATGTGTTCTCTAAAAGACAACTATCATTTTCCCAAGACAGACCATATTTTGAAAATGGTAGTAGGTTCCGACATAATTTCCATGTTGGATGGATATTATGGATATAACTAGATAGCAGTGCTTAAATAAGACAAAGAGAAAACAACCTTAACCACCCCATGGGTCACATTCATGTATGACAAAATTCCCTTCGGCTTGATGAATGCAGGGGCCACTTTCTAGAGGGCCATGGACATTGCATTTGTAGGTGAAAAGGACAAGTTCATGGTTATATACCTGGATGGCATCACCATCTTCTCAAAATCTGATGATGGACATCTACAACACCTGGAGCATATTTTTCAAAAATGCAGAAGGTATGGAATCTCCTTGAATCCCAAAAAGTCCCATTTTTCTATGTTAGAAGGAAAAATCCTAGGTCACATTATATTAGTAGGGGGAATAAAAATATACCCAGAGAGAGTTGATGTTATCCAAAAAATTGACATCCCTAGGAATAAGAAGGTTGTCCAATATTTCATAGGAAAAATAAATTTTTTAAGGCGCTTTGTGCCAAATTTTAATGAAATTATAAGACCTATTACTAACATGTTGAAGAAAGATGCTGACA
This sequence comes from Picea glauca, assembly GCA_000966675.3. Classification (NCBI taxonomy): domain Eukaryota; kingdom Viridiplantae; phylum Streptophyta; class Pinopsida; order Pinales; family Pinaceae; genus Picea; species Picea glauca. Next base: position 64,697 of record JZKD02S1920452.1, on the reverse strand, counting down.
TAAAATGGTCACCAGAGGAAAAATCATCCTTCCTGAGGATTAAGCGGGCTTTGGTTGAAGCCCCTATGCTGGTTAGTCCAGACTATTCCAAAGAATTTATCATTTTCTCCTTTGCCTCCGAGGAAACTATTGTTGTTGTATTGCTGCAAAAGAATTAAGAAGGGCATGAACAACCCATTGCCTTCTTCAGTAAATCACTCCAGGATGCTGAAATGAAATATGATATATTGGAGAAGCAAGCTTATTCATTGGTCAAATCTTTGAAGGCTTTCAGCGTGTATGTCCTACAATCCATCATAATAGTATATGTTCCTAGCAGTAGTGTGAAGGAAATTTTTGTTTAGCTAGACAGTGACAGGAAGAGGGGCAAGTGGATTATCAAATTGTTAAGAGTATGAACTGCACATAAAGCCCACTAATTTGATTAAGGGGCAGGGCCTTACAAAATTGTTATCATATTCAAATTGTAAAGCATTGGAATTAAACCATACTTTCATCCAATCAGATGCCTCCATGATGCAGGTTGGAAAGGACAACATGTAGGTATTTGATCATTACTCTCTTTCACCTTGGTATAGAGATGTTGTGTACTTTTTGCAGTACCTAGAATGTCCACCATAATTGGAAAAATCTAAGGCTAGCTCTCTTAAATTGAAAGATGTAAAATTTTGCATCATAAACCAAAATTTGTAATGGAGAGATCTTGTTGGTATTTTGTTGAAATGTCTAGATCAGGACAAGTCTAAACATGTCATAACATATATGAACAAAGGGGCTTGTGGAGGACACCATCATTGGAAATATACAGCCCTCAAGATTATGAGGGTTGGATACTACTGGCCCACCATCTTCTTTGATGTGTTTGCCACAATCAAAACTTGTGAAGAATGTCAGAAATTTGCTGGAAAATAGAAATTGTTGTCACTACCCCTAAATCTCATTACTGGTAGCGGTCCCTTTCAACAATGGGGACTAGACTTTATAGGTGAGATAAACCCACCCTCTAGTGGACAACATAAGTATATTTTTACTGCCACTGACTAATTTACTAAGTGGACTGAAGTTGTGCCCACCAGGAATACTACTGACAAGGTGATCATAAATTTCTTGGAGACAAACATATTTTTCAGGTTTGGTTGCCCTAGGAAGTTAGTAACAGATGATGCCCAAGAATTCAAATCCAAGGCCATGATTGAATTCTGTGGAAGTTACAACATTTTCCTAACACATTCTACACCCTATTACCCACAGGGAAACATGTTGGTTGAGTCATCAAACAAGACCCTCATCAATATAATCAAAAAGTTTCTGGCTGAAAAAAAAAATCTTGGGACTCTAAGATTAAATATGCCTTGTGGGATAACAGGATCAACACCAAGAAGTCATTGGGAACCTCCCCATTTCAGCTAGTTTAAGGGGTAGATGTTGTCTTTCCCACTTAGCTTGGTCTATCGGTTTTAATTTTTTACAAGAGGAAGTGGAGGAACTTAATGATATCCAGAGAAAAATTTTCAGATTATTGAAGTACAACATAAGAGAGAAGCATTGAATCATAGAAACGAGGCATATCAGAGCAAGGTTAAGGCTGACAGGAAAACCAAAAGGGAAATCTTTCAAGAAGGAGACATGGTCTTGAGGTGGGATGCCAGGAGGTAGGACAAGCCTAAGCATGGAAAGTTATATAATGTTTGGTTTGGTCCATTCAAATTGGTCAAGGTTTTGGACAAAAAAACATTTATATTGAAAAACCTAGATGATACTGAGATATTTGGAGGCCCGGTTAATGGGCACTTTTAGAAACATTATTTTTCTTAATGGGCCAAGGTTGGTCCATCCTGTACCACAATTTTTTTTCATTTGCATTTGGATTTGATAGTTATGTTTGAATAAAGACTCAATATCCCAACAAAGGCACTGGGGTGTAGTGCAGATTTAAGTTTCATATTGACATAAGACATATAGCATGGCTGGCAAACAAAAACATAGGTAATTTACAACAAGTGGGGGCATAGTTTGAGAAGTAATGCACCTAGTCTACTATTCTCAACACCTCACATGGAAGTGTTATCCCCATTTGGAGCCAATGTTAAAACCTAGGTCTGCACCTTTGGTCTTTCCCTCCATTATCCTATACATATGTAAGATTGATTTTTTGTTCAATTTCTTTTCCATGGTATAATGAGTCAGTTTGAGTTGTTCTCACCCTTCTATTTACTTTGCACCATTTTCTTTCTTTCATGGAAGGTTATTACATGTTCTGGTTTGAGTTAATAAAACATGTCATCTTGAATTTATCATTAGTGGGCTTATAACAGGTTGACCAATCCTTTTTGATGCAGAAACACATTGATTGCAAGAACATGCATGTTCTTGCAAACAGTAGGAAAGCACGTTGTTTAATTATTTTAAAAGTTCATAATTTTTTAAATGTTTGAAAATGTTGTGTTGGTGCCTACAGGCGTATGCATGATCATGGGAACTCAAGTTCATGAAATTTTACATCCGATCTCATCATTTCATAGTTCATGTTAAGATCGTGCAAGTTGCACCTCCAGTTCTCATCATCACAGATTTACAGGGAATTATAACTACATGTGTTAAATTACATCAGAACAAAATTCACATTCAACTCATTGCTTGTAGCAGAGGTGGTCAACACAAATTAGTGTCTCCCCGAGACCGTTGGTATCTTAACAGAAAAGAGCCACTGGGGCTCAAGCTATTTGAAGTTGTCCCAGAAATTAGAGATCTATTTTTCAATGAAGAATGCTACGAATTTATTTAGGCCTTCAAGGTAAAACACATTGGTGTGGCCCTGTTATTTTCACAAACGTTCCATGGATTCCAAACCAAACTTGGGGACACATGTATCCAAATTACATAGCATTTCATCAGAGTAGCCTGTGCTCTCCTGGTCTGTAGAGAAAGATGGTTTAAGAAAGGTAAATTACCCTTAGAACTTTGCAATAAATTTTTGGTGTCAGAGCACCAAAAATCCAACTGGAGTCAGGGAATTCCCATCACATGGATAAAGGAGGAGTGGAAGGGTACCCTCACAATAGTCCAGAGGTACACCATAGATGAGGACCAATTTTCAATTGTGCATTGTTAACACCTTCGCTTTCTCATGCACCTGAGTGGAGATAAGGAATTAAATTTACCTTTTTATTTACTTAAGAGTTTAAATAAAATGGCCAGAAGGGTTCAAATCCACCCCAAATTTTCCCACAGGAGCTTGTATCGCCAGGGTTTAATAAAAATTATGGTCCTCTTCACTTTGGGAGAAATTGAGATTCCCTGGGATTACTTTTATAATTTGTAGGTTTACAAGAACAAGAAAAGCAACTTGATCCACATTTTGGGGGTGAAAAGGACAAAGATAATCCATAAGGGAGGGTTTCCCCTAAACCTAGTGGCTCATCAAAGGCTACCCAACAAAAAACAAACAATAAAACTGCCTCTAAAATGAAGGGTACCCAATCCAGAAGAAACAGATCAACCACCCCAGTAAAGGAGGAAACCCCTTGAATACACCTGAGATCATCCATTGCAAAACAAAGAGGAAATGTAGGTAGATGAGTTTCTAGCAAGCAACAAGAGGCACATGATAATCCACAGAGCCCATTGTCACCCAACCACTCTGAACATGAGCTTGTGACTCCCACCATGCAACAGGGTAGAATTCTCAAGACAAAAATGAGGGGACAAATGAAAACTAAAAAACACAATCCTGAAATTATTGATGCAGAATTTGTTCCCATGGAAACCTTGATTAAGGAGTCCCCTAAAGGTAAGAAAACAAAAAAATAAAAGGGAACCAAGGTCCTGGAATGCTCAGTAAGACCAATAGAAAAGCTAGGATTAATAATCAGTTAATACTCAATTCTAAGGCACTTTTTAACCCATCCTTGAAAGACCCCCAACCAATTATAATTGAAGATGAGGAAAACTCTAGATTTGCCAACATGGAAGAAATGGAATCCCATACATTGAATAAAATGACTAGGATAAAGAAAAGTTGAAATTTAGGAAGGGTGAAACTTTAGGGGTACAATTTGCAACTATCAAAACATAATACCCTGCAGATTCAGATTTGCAAAAAAATGCAGGGGACTTTGGCCCAGATCCCGAGTAGGACTCTAATGGAATTTACCCAAACATAGGTTAACCTCCAAGCAAATTTCATATGACACCAAACCAGAGATCAAATCCAATATATTAGAAATGAAGGGGTCTATGAAAGAAACACATGGAAAAGGATCTGAGGTAATACGCATGTATGAAATGAGGTCCAGAAAAACCAAATTGAAAGATTATCACAATAAATATGCCATAGATGATGAGCAGGGGCTAAAAGATATAGGTAAGAAGAATATTTTAACTAAGCCAAAGGTGGAAGCTGATGAAGGCATAATTGACAACCACCAGGTGCAAATATTGAAACAACAAATTTAGATTTACAATAGCAAAACCAAGATATGGAAAAACAACATTCTAAGTTGCAAAAGAAGTATCATAAGCTACAAAGGAAGCATCGGAAAAATTGCTTCTTTTTTAAGGAGATCATCTGAAGAAGACTATTGTTGTTGAGGAAGAAGGGCCCCAAGGATAATTCCAGCTAATCAATCTATCTCCCAATTTAGTATCCATTTGGAGTGCACGTGGGTATTCAGGCACATTTCTTGCCAATCACATCTTTCAAAGTTTTTGTTAAGGCTTGTTTTACTCAAGCATCAACAGTATTTATAGTTTGAAATTTTAGAACTCTAGTTGTTCTATGTTCAACACAAAGTTGTCAAGTATAATAAGTGGTCATTTTTGTTTGATATGAACCACATTTGTTTTGTTAAGGTTAAGTTTAAAGTATGTCATGACTATATTCCCAATTGAATACACTCAAGTCAAAGAGATGTTTTTAGTTTGTTATGTAGAGTTAAACTTTTATTTTCAAGATGGTCGAAACCCTCTGCAACAATGATAAATAGACAAATTTTGTAATGAATGAGGATTCAATTTCTAGTGAAAGATTCAAGCATAAAAAATTGGCTAGACCTGAAACTTATGATTGTAAATCTCTTTACCTGGTGAATATATATCTTGATGAAAATTTGTGTTTTCTTTCTCAAGTCTTTATGTGTTTTAATCTTATCTTGGATGCAAATTTGCAATGTGTGCAATGTGCATTTCCTTCTTCCTTTAAACTATTGTTTTAATTAATCTTTTTGTTGTTATGCAACCTGTTAATCAACTATTGCTTTAGGAAAAGGATAAATTATTTTTCCACCTGTTGGATTATTTGTATTTGGATATTTGTTTAGGTATTGAAATATTATTTTAAGTCTAAATCTCACACATCATGTAACTCATTGTATTGCTTGTTGTGTTTTCTTTGTTTATCTTTTCATATCTGTTATCCACAATTTTCGTCGTCAAGATGATGTCATGATAATGTCATGATGATGGAAAATCAAGCTCTTCACTAAGGACATTTTCCTAAGAAAAGTTACACTTGTCTGCTTCCAGAAATCATGTTTTTTGAAGAGGTTCGCAGGCTGCCTATATACTTGCCTACGAGAATGCTTGATTCTCACAGGTTGTATTAAGCTAGAGTGCGAGAAGTTCGCACTGTACCTCATTGTTAGGGTGCGAACATGTTCTTAAAGAGGAAAAAGATAAAAATCTCGAACCTTCTAGAAGGGAATCTTATAGAAGAATGAGTTGGCTAGCGAATGGTTATCTATGTACTGGTTTTCCTGATATATTGGGATCATTTCCTATCCAAGTAACTAATCTATATTCTCCTATATATTGAGGAGATTGCTCATGGAAAAGGTTAGAAGCAAACTAGCAAGAGATTGATTGGAGAATTAGTGCAAGACTGTATGGAGGATTGATGTTACAACAGCTAGAGACAACAGCAAGGTCATCAAATGTGGTTGATTTTCTTCATGCATGAGCAAGTGTGTGTGTCAGAGCTAGGAGCCATCAAAAGGAGACCTACGACATCGTTGATGGGCAAAACGGTCCGTCTGTCAACTGAGAGAGTGGAACCGGTCCGGGGTTGTCTAAATAACCCAAGCCATTTGGAATGAACCACCCTAACGAGTTTAACAGCTCCGTTGGCCGCTCTAAGGTCTCCTAAGAAAAACAAAGAGAAAACTAACCTAAATTAACTAATCTATCTAAAACAAAGAAAACTAACTAAAACTAACTAAAACTAATTGAACAAATAAAACTAACTAAAACACTAATCTAATTAAAACAAACTACTATATAAACTAAAACTAAATACAAATTACACTAACTATTCTACTAATTACTATTACACTAACTCTATTAAATAACCGTCTAACTACTAGTTATAATACAGCTTATTCACAAATATACAATATACACAACTTGCAGATTTGAATAAAACCTGTAAAACTCAAATGCTTTCTGTCCTAAGACAACCAGAGTTATTTTTTATTTTTATGTTTTATGAATAAGAAATAAAACTACTGAAATTAAACGATCTAATATACTAAATCTAACTTAAACTATTATCTGAAATAAGCTACTAATAAGAACAACAAACAAAAGACTAGCTAACCTGGAAGCGCTCCTAGTTTATCCTGCGTATGATGACTTCGAAGCTGGTCGGAGGAAGGAAAATCGCATCGATTAATCCCAAAGCTTTTCGTAAATGATTGGTTGTGCTGCTCTTCGATTGGTTTACAGGACAAACAAGACATAAAATATCATAATAATTTTAAGATTATAAATCTTTGCAATAAGGGAAACCTGCTATGCAAAAACTTATATTTAACAACTCAATTCATGAAGAAGATAAACCTGTCATTCACAAACTGAATCAGACAATTATTATGTTTTTTATACACTTGGAAGAAACCATATATGGATTACAGTAATTGAAATTATATCATTTGCACATGATTTAGATAGCTAAAGTAGTCATAAACCAGATACAAATTGATATACACAACATGAAACAAAATGCTAATATAATGAGAAGCTAAAGCTGTGTCAAAACACCAAATTCTGCTTCAGTCTGTATCATAACTCCATATCCTTGTTCTCCCACCAATGAGGATGAACATTATTACAAAAATCATAAGTATATATAAGTCTCTCGAAAGGGTAAAACCTCCCTGTGGATAATATCAAAATGTTTTACATAATCTGGGAAATATCCCAAAATCAACTAAACTAGGAAATCAAAATGAAAGAGAAATCTTTGAAATATCCCCTAACTGCCCATAAACTCAACTGTAATTTTGAATTTACCTACAATAGAACACAATTATCAAATTAGAGAGATATTTTAGTAACAAAATAACAAAAAATTGATCCTACAGACTTAGCTACAGAATCATCTGATTCTGTAGCTAGTCTAAAATAGCATACAGGACTAGATAGAAATCAAACGAAATCTTTTTAAAAACAATCCAATTTAATTTTCTTTTAATAAACATTAAAATTGAATTACTAATGGTTCAAGCAAA
>JZKD02S1920441.1:54388-72301 GCA_000966675.3 Picea glauca | reverse complement strand
CCAACTGGGGTTTTTCATGGATATAAACTTTTGGTGCATTATTAGAGGCCCAAGTCTTTCACAAAGTGCATGATATTCTATTTCACAACTCATAGCTATTCCAACAAAATATATAGACCCCATCTTTCCTTATAGAATATCCCTCAGTCTGGCAAGAGTCTAAGCTCTGATACCACTGTAATGATCCCAAGCCATTATGCAAGGATCATCATTGTTTTGGTGTCTTTTTAAAACTTTTTCTGAGTGAGGTATTTCGTCAAACACTTTGTTGATCTACCTTTTAGATGTGTTTATATGTGTGTATGCAACAAATAACAGAAAGAGATAACCATGGAACATACCTCAACGATATGCAATAAGATAGACAAGCCAAAACATATTAATTTTTCTTTATTCATAAAATAGAGAAACCTGCTACAATGAAGATGTCGACTTGGAATGCTCAACAGATGGCCAAGAAGATAGACAACAGATAAGAGCTTCTACAAAATTCTCCCGCTAATACAAAATATGCCTCCAAAGGATGAATGAGAAATGAAGATCAATACAAGCAGATCTGAATGCCAAACTCTCGAGCTGGAGAATGCCACGCTCCAATAGAAGGCTAAAACCCTCAATAACTCGGCCCTGCTACCAAAAGTGTCCAACCACCCTAATAAATATGCCAACTGATAGATCGGGTGATGGTAAGAACAACCCAGGTGACCGAATCTCCAAGATCCCTCTCAATCTCTGTAGATCTGAAATCCCCCACTGAATGGTGCACCCCACTAGATGATTGAAACCCTAGATAATTTGGCCCTGCTGCCAAAAGTGTCCAATCACCCTAATAAATATGCCAACTGATAGATCGGGTGATGGTAAGAACAACCCATGTGACCGAATCCCCAAGATCCCTCTCAATCTCTATAGATCTGAAATCCCCCACTGAATGGTGTGCCCCACTGGATGACTGAAACTCTAGATAATTCGGCCCTGCTAAAGGAGGCCTCCAAATTCTCTGAAACTCTCCATAAATATAGACCGGGACACTACAAGTCACTAGGTAAATTATCAGGGTCAGATCTGAAGTGTAACCCCTCCAAACGGACTAGACCTGGATCTCAAAAACGCCCTCCTTCTCTTCAATTCGCCCCACTACTCAAGAAATAATCTGAGCCATAAAATTTTCTCAGAAAGAACTAGATATGATTTCCAAGGCCCTGCATTGAAAACCCAAGTGATAGAATCCTCAACGGCCCTGCCAATCTCCTATAATGAATCTCTCTCCAAAGATGGTGTGCCCCTCTTACTAGAATCCCTCAACTGGTGCGCCCTCTCTCTATCTGCACATGAAACTGATGTAGAATCCTCCTGCAACTGAGTATATCTGGAACTAGAATGGTGTGGGAGATTATTGAATCTCCGAGACCAATCTTGGGACAAGATAGGTGGAATCTCTCACCACCGAATCGTCCTCTAGGGTTTCTTATGTCAAAACCCTCAAAACCCCCTATATTGGGCTCACTAGCTAGAAGCCAGAAATCAAAATAAGATCATACATGAATGAATGAGAAGAGGTCCTTGACTTTCCTTTATAATTTTTGGCTCACCTTGTCCCTCCAATGTGACTTTCATTTTATTAATATTTAATTAATTAATTAAATCACTTCAATTAATTAATTAACCTTTTTACCTTTGAAAAGCTCCTTATCTCTCCTTGTGGCTTCCATGGCCACTGAAAGTCACTTCTAGCCATCCCATCATGTAGTGTTACTCCTCCTGATTCTAATGAGCTATTACACTGAGAGGTTCCTCCAAGTAATGTGCCCAAAATGACCTCTTTAGTGAATTCCATTGACTTCTCGCTCAAAATAGTCAAAATCATGGAAATCGTCGGAATGCAACGAAACCAAAGCCAGCCTGTGCAGAATGGCTCATAATGATGGAATATGATCATCAATACAAGCTGGACCCCACAATGCCTCTCAAATACCCCTGTACTCACTCTAGCATCCATCTGGCTACTCTGGTCATCATAAATCTCTGCCCTGTGATGATGTCCCACAGTGGGGACATTACAACAACATCTGTCAGAGGGTTGGTAAGCCCAATATAAGGGATGAGTTTCCACTACAACCACATGTAACGTTGCAAGTATTCAAAAAATGGGCAATATATTTTGTGGGATCAATTAACCCACCAGAAAAGAGGACAGGACCAAGGTACATTATCACCGTGATGAAATACCTAACAAGATGGGATGAAGCAACACGAGTCAAAGATTGTAGTGTGAAAACAACAACACATTTTCTATTCAAACAAGTAATCTCTAGATTTGGTTGCCCAAGAATTTTGATGAGCGACCAAGGAACTCACTTCATTAATAGTAACATTAGGGCTATGACTGAGGAATTTGAATTCGACCATCAAAAGAGCACACCATATCATCTACAAGTAAATGGAAAAGTAAAATCATTTAATAAAATCCTGGAAAATGCACTGACAAAAATCTGTAATGTCAACAGGGATGATTGGGACCTCAAAACACTGACTGTATTGTGGGAATACGAGAAAAAATGCAATAATTTGACATGACACATGCCATTCAGACTGGTATATGGACAAGAAGCAGTCGTGTCATTAGAATTTTTGGTACCCATTCTGCGGGCAGCAACAATTACACACATGACAGAATGAGGTGTAGTACATGATAGGCTGAATCAACTAATGATTATGGAGGAATATAGAATCCTGGCAAGGTTCAACCAACAAGTTTAGAAAGCCAGGGACAAAGAATTGCATGATAGGCATATCAAGAATAAAACTTTCAAGGAAGGAGACCTAGTGTTGATGTATGACAACAAAGCCATGCAACATCTATTAAAACTCAAAATGCACTGGTTAGGACTATACTAAGTGAAAACTATCACAGATGGGGGCCCTATACAATTGAGAGACTTAGGAGGCACATAAATCATAGGAATGGTCAATGGGAGTTAGTTGAAACTGTAAAAGGATAGTCGACCACCTATAACTTGAAAGTCACTGCACAATAGTAAAAAGAAAAATCAGGATAGAAAACAGTAACAACAAAAGTACAGTACCCCAAAAGGAGGAGTACACACACTTGGAATATGAGCCCAACTAAGACAAGACCAACGGTCATTTTACCACAAAAATAAGAGGGAAAGGAGAAGACGAAAAAAGAAGTGCTAAGTGATGACAACACGCATAATTGAATGTCAAAAATGAAGGACAGGATGCCACCTTAATTACGCCAACTATAGAAAGAGAGGGAGAGTAATGGAAAGTATGAAGGAACCAAAGGTTCATTGAATCCATAATAAAGGTAACGTCTTCAACAAGCTTTACACGACACCATACAAAATGAGGATGCGGGAGAAAAACTCCTATTGCAGAATTAGAAGAGACAGAGAGCGATAGAGCATATGAAGAACAAAACAAAGTTTATAGAGATTACAAAGGCCACTAAGCTCATTGGATGATCGAACTTTACCACCATGGCATGGCCCAAACAAGAAAAAATGATCCATACTGCTAGAAAATCCAGAGTGAGGACCAGAGAAATAACACAGTCGTAGGAAAGTGAACAACAACTGCCTGAAGTCATTAATGTGGATGAAATCCCATCACTAGATACAACACTAGGAAAATCGATAGTTATGATAGAAGAAACCCAACAGAGAGTTGTGGGCATGGACATCGATAGGCCAGAAGAGAGGTAGGGCCGATAGAATGAGGACACAGGAAGTCAAGAGAAGCCAGAAAACCCTAAGGAAGCTTCGAGAGTCGATGGGATGACCCCAAATCAAGATGAAGTAGCCGAGCCATAGGAATCATAGACGACCATGTCAGAACACCCATAAGAGGGAGAAGTGGAATATGTCACAAGCGGACCAGAAAAATATGCCTAAGAACGACCAATGGAGGTTGAAACCTAAAGTCAGCCACCATAATGAAAGGACAAGCAACAGGTACCAAGTTCATTGTGCAAACAACCCACCGCATCATTTTTTTATCCACATATACCAGAAGGGGCACAAGTGAAATAATACATGTTAGGTTATGTTGAGAAGTTCAAATACTTGGACCATGATGTAATGGACACAACAGACACAAAAAAGTTCCTAGAGTTTGTGAAGCAAGTCTACCTATAGATAGTAGGTATAGATCCATTCGGGGAACTGATTCATCAACCACTCCAGTGGGTAGTAGGCTTGGAAAAAACTGAAATCTTAAGTCTATTGTAACTACCACACTTTGGAAGAGGGCAGTATGAAAACATTTGCGTCAAGCAATTGATGGCATTCACACATGGCAGATATTTGTGGCTACACAAGCTCGTCTTAAGAGATGCAGAGCTCATTGTGCACATCACAGGGTTTCCATCATGGGGCATGGATCCCACACAATTTATGGAGGAAAAAACAAAGGAGAAAGAACTCGTCGAGGAGATGAAGAATAAATACGACACCGAAAGGGGGATGTGCAGAATCATTATTAAATAGATCGGTGCCATCGCAACAAAATGGCTACAAAATTCATGGCTTGCAAGTTGCTCAGAAAATGCTGCAAGGAGGAAGTCCCAACTGGGGTTGTCACAGTTGCATCATAGTTTGTCGAGGGCACCATGATCAGTTGGGCCCCTTACCTTTTGAACCTATTTCTAGATGACTACAAGAATGCGCAGGATCTGGGGACAGGATTTCATTATTCATGGCTCATCATGCTGATAGCCATTATGGGATGGAAGGAACTGAACTATGTATTTTTCACCACCAGACCCAAACCCAATCATGGAGCGAGATAATTATCACTTGGCACTGCTTCGAATGCCAGGAACATAAATATGAACGCAACTATATTCGAAGGATATCTTTGAGATATGCAAGTGACTATCACCAACATGTGGAGGATAACATCGCAGGATGTTGCATACTATCAGGGCATAGCCAAATTCAAGGCCACTCGATATGCGATGTGATCTAGGCACAGAAGGACCCCAACAAACAATGGCTACAAATGCACTATTGCATCATGGAGGGAAACATAGAAATGGTCATCAAGGATTGGGAGGAAGAATGGAGGATTCCAATCCTCACTCGAGACATACCTACAAGGTTAGAGGAGGAGGCAAGGAAGGAACCTACACTTGATGAAGAGGTAGAGAAAGAAAAGGCACAGCCCCAGGAAATCACAGTGCCCAAGAAACCAAGGACAGGACAAACCAAACCAAAGAAAACAATAGGAGGGACATCTACGACAACAACCCAAAAGGGAAAGAATAATAATACATAGGTGCCCTAGGTACAACATAAATAGGTCGAGGCAACACATGGGACTACACCAAGTCCTATTCCACAAGATCCAGGGTCAAATAAGCGACCAACCACTTAGGTAGGGTGTGTGCGCAAGAAGATGAAGGCACATAGAACACATCCAGAATACACGATCATGACGGATGATGCAGAAATGATAGCCCAATTGGTCCAGGATCACACATCCGGGGATTTTGAGAATGATGTGCACCAAAGGGACATAATTGAAGAATATCTGGAAGACATGACAAAACTCCTCAGGAAAATCAGGGAAGCACAGGAAACTGACAACAATATAGAAAAAGGACCATAAGAATCACAAACATGAGAACATGAAGCAAGCGAGCGAGATACAGTCCAGACAATACTACAGACAAGTGAAACATTCCATGTTACACCTAGCATGTTATGCATTGATGAGATCATGGGGCAGACACCCCTAAAGTATTTGGCACAATTACAATTGGTATTGTCGCAGATACCCACCAAGGCCCTACATAAACTTCAAGTCAACATCACATAGGAAGTACAGTCTCGCGCATGCACAAACACAACCGAACTACAATAGGTAAAAGATAAACGAGACAAGTTGGAATTGATATTTGATCAGGCCAATATCGATACCAAAGAGGAGAGAGAATACGTGAAGGGATTGGAGCATAAAGTAGTTGTAGCCTACGAAAATATCCCACAGAACCCGTAGATGGATGAACTCGCAGCGATAGAAATGATTGATCAGATTGTGCAGACAATCGATCAATACCAAAAAAATATTGAGAATCTTTTTGAGCATCTCACACCTACCACTCCACCGAAGGTAAGGAAGAAAAGAAGTAGGAGGTAAAAAATCAGCTATAGGAGATAGAACGATAGGTCCACGCAGCGGGGGACTTGTTCGACAAAGCAGCACAACTCTGGACGAAGATGGAAAAGGATCAAAAAGTCCAGTAATGGGACTAGGAATAAGAAAGGATAAGCATATATATCCAAGACCTAAATCATAAGCATAAGACAATTTCAATCACGAAGCATGTCAAATGGGGCACACGACATGAAGGAACTGTAGGCATAACTCACCACTGTGCAGACGCAGAAAAAGGAGCGTCAGGCTCAAATGTAACCACTCCATGAGAGAACAATGGAAGTCATTGCATGGGTAAAGGAATCCAATACATATATGTCACAGACCCAGGTAGAGTGTGAAAGGTTGATCAACGATGATATTGTAGTGTAGGCATTGGATGCACTCAAAGAGAAGACCATGCAGGCTCAAACACAAGCAACAAATATCTGTATTGAAAATAATTGCGCATCAGGGAAGTTGTCTTCAAAATTAGTAGGTTCTTCTCCATTGGTTACCCTTAACAAGTGATCAGGTCCTACATTCAACCTACCTAGTTTGACTATCACTTCAAACTTACCACTCCAGGAGAGAAAAAATATTTTTGAGTCTATCGAAGGCTCAAAAATCCCTAAACAAGGGGTCGAGATCTCGCAATATTCACTTCGACTTGTGCTTTTCCTTCGATAGACTGTCGAAGTCCCAAAAATAGTTCAAATCTGACCAAGGATCCTCAAAACTCATTCAAGGGCCAACAGACCCCCAAAACTCACCTATGACTCGTCCTGATTCACTCTGGTCTGGGTAGCTCTGACTTAAAATACTCAAGCTTGGCTTGAGCTACTTCAACTTGTTGTTGCGCCAAGGCTTCCTCTCGATGAACTCTTGGATAAATGCTTCGTTGACAAGTCCCTCTAAGTGTTGTTCAACTGTAGTGACTACTTGTTCTAGCTATGTTTCTCATACATCAATCTCCTCAAATAGTTGGAAAGCTTTGTCCTAGACTGGATGGAGCCTCTGAGTCACTTCCATGACTTTCCTCTATATGGTGTGGACCTGTTGTTGAGCAGTGCACTGTTCCTGGAATCCTTTCAGTCTCTCAACTACTGATAGGAGATTCAGTTGCGCCTGTAATGTCGTTGCTTGCTACTTTTTCTCATGGAGTTTTGACTCTAGTGTCTTCAGTTCAAGGTCCTCGGTAAATTGCTCATAAGTTTGTGCACTTCTACTACTAATTTGTTCACATTCTAAAGTTAATGCTCTGATCCTCTCAACTACGATTCAGGGAGTGGCTTCTCTTTGGTCTCACACATATTGCGGAGTACCTGGTATTGCTTGTAGCTCTAGATATGATATTCTCTATTGAAGTTGTTGCATGGCTTCAGCAAGCTATGCTACTTGATGCTCCACTAGTTCTTTTGTTTTTTTCTCTAAGCCTATCACAGAGTGAAGTTCTCTACTAACTTCCTCTTTTACTCCAATCTGCTCCGCGAGCAGTTGTTCTTTCTCTTGTTGGATCTATGATTTCTCCTCTTTGACCTTTGTTTGGAGGTCATCCTTCTCCTATTGTGCAACTCTGCGCTGCTCTACTACTTCCTCATGTGCTTTCTTCAGGGCCACTATGGCCTATTCCTTTTCTTCTTGTGCATGGCAAAGGAAAGCTTCGGTCACATCAGCTATTATTGAGAGTTGGATAGGCTCATATCCCAACTTTGGTTCTTCTGATGGTGGGGGAATAGTGGACACTGCGTGGCTTGATTGAAGGGCATGTTGTACCCCTGTGAGTTTTGTCTCAATTCTATCATACATGGCTGCTTGTTTGGATTTAGTGTTCTGCAAGATGTCCTATGAGGCATCAAATACGGCTGCGATGATGAAGTTGAAGTCAACAAGTGTGAGTATAGTCTGCAGCTTAATCTTAGTATCTTTTGACTTCTTCCAGGAAGTAGGTTTCTTGGGGGGAACCTTTCTTTTCTTAGAGGGATCAACCTCATCAACAGGATCCCTAGGTAGTGTTACTTTTCCTTGCTTCTGTTGATCTTCTTGTCCATTAGTTTCTTCTTTATATTCTTCGTCATCACCTCCTCATCCAGGTGATTTTGGAGTGGTTTCTTCTGATGCATTGTTGAGTTGTTGAACCTCTTCGATATTTTTCCTTTTGCTAGTTCCAGGTGTGTCATTCTCTTTGCGAGTGGCCTCTGGGCTACTGATTAGTTCAAGGTCGGACAATTTTGTGGGGTCACCAGGGATAAGGAGCTCTGTAGGCCAATCCTTAGTGTAGGGTGTTCGACATCATATGAGGGAAAGCCCCAATAGCCCTCCTTATATGGATATAGTAGGTATGGAATACCATGTTCAACTTCCATTGTTTCCCCATATTGCTCAACTACTAGAGCATGGAGAATGTGACAACGAGTGGCTCCAATGGCTCAATGTCAGGGAAATTTGCACCTTACAACATCTCCCAAGAAGTAAATGAGATGAGGATCAAAAGCCAGCTAAAATGGAACTCATAGCCTTGATCCCGAGCTTCACGACAATCAACTAGGTCTATTCTTTCTCACTAGATTTTCTGCGATCAACTGGTAGGCCAGTTGCACTGTGCCATTATGGATGGAAGCTACTTTGTCGCCTTGGGTCCCCTTTTCTACATCTCCATAGGTATCTTTAATCCTATGCACCAGGGTGCAGTCTGCAGCCTTCCCTGGGTAGAAGTCTTGTGGGTCAGGTCCTTGCATGCTCAATTTGGTGATCCTATGGATCAACGTCAGATTGACAGTGATGCATATATCTAGCCACATATATCTACCATAGAAGCATGGAAATAAGAACTTAATGCACGTGTTAACCTCCTGGTGCCTTCCAAAATATGGTATATTCATTATGTTCAGAACAGTGGACTGCACAAGGTCCATAGTCCATGGTTGGTGGATTATCCCTGACTTCTTCCCCTTTGTCCTTGTCAAATACCTGTGAGGAGAGAGCATGTTCTAGTTATCACGATTCCCTTGGTTGAATTCATTGAATTTTAATGCCATGATCTTATCAAGCTGCGATTGAACTGCATGTATCCCATTCAGGAGGTACGCAATAACCAGAGTGTAATCAAAGTCCCTTGGGACACTGTCATGACTCACTGCACCAGCCAAAGGTGGGATGTAGTCAGGAAAGATAGTTGGGATTAACTTCACATTCACCAGGTCATATCGATGCTTGGTTATTTTCTCGGTTGCAGCTTGAGATGGTCCAGATCCGCGAGAAGTCGATGGGGAGGCTTGTACTCCTCTCGTCGAGGAGCTTGAATTCCTACGAACATTACTTTTTCATCCATCAGATCGATTAGAACTTCTTCAATCGACTTCTCTATGTCACTCATTTAGTTCGACATGCACACTCACAATCAGATACCTCAGGTTGATGAATGAATGCTCAAAGTGATAGAATAGGTGTCGAAAGCTCAGTAAACACAGAGCAGTAGCAATGAGTTCTTTTGTTGACTTAGATACAATTCGTGAAAGTGTTCTTGGTGCAACAGTCAACGAACTACATATACATCGAGGTAACAAATCTCTCTAATGGGAAATAATCCTTCATCAATGCAATTATGTTCATTATGGCGTGGTCCCAACGGTCCGGTTGTGAGATTTCTAGTCATAATTTTTGTTCTAACCATTCAGGAGCATCAGTCTAACATTCATAATAACTCCAATAGTTATATTGCTTCTCCATGATGAAGTGCCAATATGCGTTTTTATGATATTCCGATGAAGTTTGAATTCTGTAGGGCCTCCTTCTGTGAAGTTATGTCAAGATCCTCTTGCAATTTTCCTAAATTTACTTTCTTCTTGCTGAGCTTTCTAGCCTTTTTCCCTGTGATATGCGTTACTAGATTCCTCTTCCCATTCTGATTCTTATCTTCTCTTGGCATGATAACTTCACGATGTTGATGATCTTCCATAGGGTTCGAGTGTAGTACTTCTTCTCTGTCTTGGGTAGGTGCTCTACTTTCTTGTGTGGACGGGTTCTTCAAGTCTTTTTGTGTTCTTTCAGCTTCGTCATCCATATCCATGGTCTTTAATAGCTTGGATTGGTTCTCTAGTTCTTCTATCAAGTGTGTGATTCTCCTAGTCATGAAATCTTTTAATTCTTTCTTTTTCTGTTCTAGGGATTCTTCTTCTTTTCTCCTGATCTAATCTTTCTCAATCCAGGGTTTTCCTAGCAAGAAAGAAAATGGGGCGTTGTTCTCAACAAATTTAATAGCCTCAAATTCTTCCTATGTCGAATTTCTATGAGCACTCATAGATATTTGGGTAAGTCTTCCACATAGCGTTATTAGCTTTCCTCTAAATAATCCTATTCCTCCTAATGAAGGAATCATAGTAGGCTTTCCTAAAATTTCCCAGGTTCTTTCTGTCATGATATTCACCCATGTTTCCTCATCCAGAACACAGTCAATGTTTAAGTCTCCTATTCTTGTTTCTATGCACTCTTTTTCTTTGAAGATCTCTAATAAGTTGATATTTCTGTGATCATTTAGGGTTTCTTTCATTTGTATTAATACATTATCTGATTCTTTCTGGGGTTCTACCATGATCTTAATTTCTTTACCCTCCTTAGGGTTTTCTTGTCTCATATTCATTCCTTCAACCTTAGCAATCATTCTAGGGAAATCCAAAACTTCATGATCCATAGATTTACAACAAAGACAACTAGGTCTCCTATCAGGGAAATCCTTAGCAAGATGGCCTGGTCTTCTGCAACTGTAACAAAGAGTTAATCCTCTTTTTCTTTTAACTGATCCCCAACCTTTCTTGTACTACACACTAGGATCATAGTAGAAAACCTGTGAAAAATTATTTCTCGGATCCTGCTCCATTTGTTAGTCCAAACATTCTTTCTATGCATAGGGATAACATATATTTCACTATTTTTATCAAATCTATGCATATCATATCTTCTTTCTTCTAGTTGTGCCCTAATTTTCAAGCTAGGACAAAATGTATCAAACATACCTAGATCCATACTTTCAAAACAAAAATTTCCACTTATATTACCTTTATCAAAGAACAAATCTTTCATATCTTACCTCTTTTCTTCAGATTAGACTTCTCTTCTTAGCATAGAACTTTATAGTCAAGTAGAATACTATGCACTAGGGAAACAGATCTACGCATAGAGCTTTCTCTTTTCTTCAGTTCCCAGCAATCACGGTTTCAGTCCCGACAATGGAACCATTTTTTGGAATAGGGGCTTACCTAGGGTTCAATGCTTCAACAACACACCAAAAAAACCCTAACTACTGGTGCTTTCGGTAACACCTGTGAAGCAGATGAAGTCTCACCCTGGGTAGAGGTAGGGGTGCTTATAGGACTCCAATGTTTGCAACCTTAGCTCAGACACATATGTATGATTACAACACTTCAACAGAGAACTTAGTAGTTATAGTTCATTAGTATTCAACCTTTGTTTATAGTGTAGATAAACCCTAACAATGGAGCATCACAATATTCATCCGGATCTAATATATTTAAGCACTAAGCATATCAACACAGATCAGATATAACATCTTATTCACATCATTAGGCACTAAGCTATCATATTCATCTAAGAATTCATCATTACACTAAGCATTAATCATATAAACAATATAATAACCATAATGCACAAAGAAACCACAACACAAGATATACGTGGTTCACCCCTAGCCCAGGGCCATGTCCACCAACTCTTATATTCTCTATTATCTTTGGTCAAGCTTCTTACAGGCACATAGCATCAAAATGATACTCCACAAAATACAAGAGATCTGTGCACACCTCACCAAATCATCCTTCCCCAAGTTAGGTTACAACAAAAATCATTTACATAGTCTCTTACAGTCACTTGCACTTAGCCTTTCAAGCCTCACACAATATGCACAAATCATTTACAACTATCACTTTCACTTAGCCTTGCAAGCCTCACATAGTATGCACAAAGCATTTACAACTATCACTTTCACTTAGAACAACTTACAACTTGGCTCTTCTAGGTCCCTGGTCTCTCTCTTACATCACCTAGACATCTATTTATACATTACAAAAAGGCCTAACCATGGGTAAGCCCATGGGCCGACATCCCCATACCCGTTACATAATCTCAAAACCCAAAAATCCATAAACAAGGGGCTAAGATATCATGAACTCTGCTTCGACTTGCACTCCACCTTCGACAGCTTGTCGAAGTCCAAAAAATAGGTCAAACCTGACCAAGGATCCTCAAAAATTGGTCAAGGGCCAACACCTATTTTTTAACATGGACAGATAACCATCTAGGGATAGGTTTTTGACTTCCTCAACCTTCAATTGTGATAAGGTTTTGGACCTTCTAGAATTTTCTTAGAAAATACAATACGTGGTTGACCCCACATATCTAAGTAATGGAGGCTTACATGGCATCCACTCGCACCATGGTGATCAATATGATAGGTCAACTTGCGAGAGGCATAACTTTCTCATATGAACTCTGATTGACGAAGGGTCTACGTCGTTGGAAAGGTATCGATTTTTGGAATTTATAATATTCCAATGAGGCAAGCATTGGACCAAAAAATAGGTTTTTTGATTCCTCAAAATAGCTCTGGAAGATTTCTGACTATTTTGTAGACTAATATTTCCAAATTTGGACTAGCTGTTGAAATTGCCTTGGAAGATGATTCCTCCAATTGTTCCACCCAAAAGTAGCAAGATAGATGAAAAATAATATAATGATCTAATTCAGATCATACCTCCCCATTTAGGGAGGATTTTGGACCCTAAAATATTTATTGAATGAGGTGAGGAAATTCTTCCTTTACCTTCTCCTTGGAGTACCATTTTGATTTTCCTAGAAGTTGTCCTTTCAACCCAATCTGCCAAAGGTCATGTTACCCATGTTTTGTAGCTCTAAACTAATTTTGCAAAATTATGTCTTCTGTCAACTCTTCCTATCCATATACTACTAGATCCTCTATGGAAGGTAGGATATACTCCTCCTCTTAATCCAAGATGGAGGGATCATAATTTTTGAGATTATCCACATTCACTATTGAGTAAATCCACATGTATGGTGGTAGACTTAGTTTGTATGAATTATCTCCCACCTTTTATAATACCTCAAAAGTACCATACCGCAGATCCTTGATATTCTTACTAGGACCCTATAGTTTTTCCCTATTAAAATGTAACCATAATTTGTCTCCCACTTTAAATGTTTTCTCTATTATGTGCTAGTTATGTCTAGACTTGTACTTTTTTTGGGACTTCTTCAGTGTCCCATGTACTTGAAAATGGATCTTCCTGGTCTTATAAAAAAAAAAAAAATCCTTTACTGCATCTCCTATGAGGTCCTCCATCGCTCCTCCTTATTTTACATATTGATGCAGAAGCATTACAAACACGACAAGCGAGCCAGCGCGAAAGCGGAAGACAGCTGGATAAGCCAGCACAAATTTTGAAATTGCCTTGTTGTTGTTTCGAGATCTTAAATGAGCCATTTAAGATGAGGCACACTTGTATATTGTAAATGGACCTTGAGTGGATAGCTCTCGTCCTTAGTAGATAGACGACATTTAATATAGTTAATACAGGTAGATAGGATTTTAATTCATAGATTAGACTGTTTTAGAAAGGAGGGGGGAGAATAGATATAGACACCTTCATTGTATCATTGTAACATTAGCCTGAGCATGGAATAGAAGTAGGAAGAGAAAGAGCAAGAAGAGATCTATGTAAGACATCCATGTACAAACATTTGAATTAATAGAATAAGCTTGATTCAAATTCATGGTTATGTGTTTGTTCTCTGTGTATTGATGTTATGCTCAATTGATGTTTGCTTCCTATTATACATTTTCTTTTATATGTTGTGTATATGATTTCATGCATGAATTGAAGTCTGAGAGGGAGTTGGAATGAGTTTCAATTATTTCTCTATCTGAGCCAGAGGATTCCTGCAAGGTGTGCAGTCGAATCATCCACAAGGAGTGCATTGACAGAGGGTTCAGATAGAGATAATTTTTGTTCTCATTCATCCCAGAAAGTGCAGTTGGGCATAGGAGCTGTGCAAGGAGTGTGCAGGCCAGGTAAAGATCTCAGGGTTGTGAACCTGAGTGAAGAGTTGGAAGAATGTTGGTGCAGGCATGCCTAGAGTCAAGGAGTTTCAACACTTAGATGTGGTTGAAGATTTGCTGCAAGGAGTGCGTGCAAAGGGGTTTTCTTTCTGAAGACCAAAAGATGTGAGAAATCTCAGGAAGGACAAGTCTTTGAATTTTTTGAAGGATTTCATAGAGAAGTTGTGGTTGAAGTATTTGAGCAGGAACTGTAAGTTTGCGCGCAGGAGAACAAGTCTTTGTGGAGGAAGGAGCGGACGGTCATAATTCCCTGAGGAGAATTCGCGAATCATTGTAAAGCGTTAGATCCTGGAAAGGTGCAAGGAAGATACAACGACGTGTTCCCAAAGGGTTCCAAGCTCAGGAGAGGCAGAGCCATTGATCAGGACCATGAGGGTCGTTGGATCCACATGTATATCGTGGATCAGGGTTTCATAAGTCGAAGCTCCAAATTATTGCAATAGGAATCGCGATATCGCGATACGCGATATCCCGATAGTCGAAGGACAGGGTGTGGGGGGCCACAGGAAGTTAGTGGAGGACAAGTGATGCACCAAATCGGAGTTCAGAAAAGTAAAGTCCTGAAACCATTGACATCAAGATTTGCGATCCTGTAAAGTCTGAAATTCCAATAGGAGTGATGGGAAGTGGAAAAAGTCAAATCGCATGTGCGCATCGGAGTTTTGGTGTATCAAGTATCGGGAGTCGGTAAGATGAGTTGCTTGGTATCGTGAGTGCCGAAATCACGATAGGGAAATTTTCGATAGAGAAAAGAGGAAAGTTAGCGTTGAATGGCCATCAGGTCTTGGGGTTTCAAGAGTCCAGTGATCGACCCTTTGACATAGCGAAGTCGTGATGTCCGATTCCCCAATAAGCAAAGAGATGGGGATCATGCAGAGGTTTTTGTGGGTGAATATTTCCCGACAGGGAAATAGAATAACCTTGGTGTTCTTCGAGCTGAGGGAAAGAGAAGATCCTGTGTGTGCGCATGGACCTTCCAACCTGCGGGTGGTGAAGGGGGCACGTTGTTCTCAAGTTGGTATCAAAGCGATAATATTTCTTGTATATTTTAGGCAGGAAGAGGCAGGGGAGGAAAAGCACTCTGATACACACATCAAGTTGGTATCAGAGCCCAGAAGGATTTTCTTACTTTCTGTAGCAGGGAAGAAGAAAATTCACCATGTTGCCAAGGACAGAAAGATAGTCACCCGATCCATAGGATAGGGAGGTGCGGAGAAGAGGCAGGCAGGTAACAAATCCAGAAATGGAGAGATAGATACATGATCTCCGAGCAAGACTCGAGGACATGGAGATGATGCAAAGACGCACAACTAGTGTAGGGGATCTTAGTGATTCTGATAGTGAAATAGAGGCTAAGTGTGAAGAAGAAGTTGCAGCTGAAGATGCATCAAATGAGCGTTTGATCAAAGCTATTGCCAGGATGGGTGCAAGAGAAAAGATGGACATTCCAGTTTATGAGGGAAATCTAGATGCAGAGGAGCTTCTAGATTGGATTAGAGCTCTAGATACTTACTTTGACTATGAAGATGTCGAGGAAGATAATAAAGTCAAGCATGCTATTACATGCTTGAAAGGACATGCAACATTGTGGTGGGATGAGCTACAAGCTGACAAACGCTACAAGGGAAAGTAGAAAATCAAGAGTTGGGATCGGATGATCGTGAAGGTGAAGGTGAAATTCATCCCAAGAGACTATTAAATCACTTTGTTCAAGAGGATGCAGAACCTGAGACAGAAGTTGATGAAAGTGAAGGAATACACGGAGGAATTCTATGGACTGAACATCAGGGCAGGTCATCGGGAGAGCGATGATGAGAAGGTTGCTAGATATATGAATGGCCTGAGATATGATATCCAGGAAGAGATGAGCATGGTAACCATTCGAACTATGGAGGATGCTTATTAGATGGATTTGAAAGTTGAAGAGAAGCTGAGTCGAATGCAGAGTCAAAGAGGGCGAGGCAGAAGTCAACCAAGAGGCAAGTTAGTTGCCCAGGAAAAATACTAGAAGCCTAGGGACGACTGGAAAAATCCTCAAACTAGAACTGAGAGGGGTGGAAGTTCAAGTGAGGCCAGAATGTTGAACAGAGAGGGAAACATATAGAGTAGAGAGGAGGATATGCTGATAACAATATTTTTCCTCGTACCATAGGTAGAGGAAGAGGAAGAGGTGGAGTAATCACATGCTTCACACATGGAAAGGATGGGCACAAGTCTTATGAGTGTCCGGAGAGAAAGAAAGATGGAGGAGAAGCTCACATCATCGAAGCACAGAGGCAGGATGTTGAGGCAAAAGATGCAGAAGGCAGAAGTTCATTGATGATGCATAAGGTTCTCTTAACAACCAAGAAGGAGGTGGAGGACTCAACTCAATGGAACAGAATTTTTAGGACTGCTTGCAAAACCAAGGACAGGGTGTGCAAGGTCATCATATACAGTGGTAGCATGGATAATCTCGTATCCACAAAGATGGTAGATAAGCTAGAGCTGGAGACGACTGATCATCCAAGCCCATACAGAGTTTCGTGGCTACAAAAAGGACACCAGGTAACTGTTACTAAACAATGCTTGGTTGAATTCAAGATAGGTGGATATAATGATAATATCTTATGTGATGTTATTCCCATGGATGTATGTCATTTATTGCTGGGTAAACCATGGAAATATGACAGAAATGTGATTCATGACGGGAGAATGAACACATATACCCTGGAGAAGAATGGGAGAACCCATATGTTGCTTCCGATAAAAGATAAGGAGGTGTAGCCGAAAGTAATCAATAAAATACTTCTCATGAGTGGGAAGAAACTCCTTACGGAGGTGAAGAAGAAAGAAGATCCACAATTCTTTGTGGTTAGGAAACCGAGGATTGTTCTGACTAGCACAAGAGTGGATGATCTACCAGATGAGGTTCAAGAACTGTTGGAAGAGTTCGCTGACATCATAGTGGATGAACTACCTCGTTCATTTCCACCGGTGAGGAGTGTGAGTCATCATATAGACCTCATACCAGTAGCCAATTTTTCGAATAAATCCGCGTACAGGTTGACGCCGCAAGAAAATGAAGTGGTCAAGAAGCATGTCCAGGATTTATTGGACAAAGGATTGGTCAGAGAAATCTTGAGTCCATGTGTTGTTTCGACAGTACTCAGTCCCAAGAAGGATGGAGGTTGGAGAATGTGTACCGACTCGAGAGCCATCAACAAGATAACCATCAGGTATAGGTTTCCATTTCCGAGAATGGATGATCTAATGGATTGCCTGAGTGGGGCAAAGTATTTTTCAAAGATTGATTTGAAAAGAGGATATCACCAGATTCGCATGAGAGAAGGCAATGAATGGAAGACAACATTCAAGACAAACGAAGGTTTGTATGAATGGCTTGTCATGCCATTTGGCTTAACGAATGTGCCAACTACCTTTATGAGGTTGATGAATGAAGTCCCAAGGGAGTTCATCAGAAAGTTTGTCATTGTGTATTTGGATGACATACTGATTTACAGTAAATCAGTGGCTGAACATCTGAAGCATTTGGCCATTGTGATGCAGAAGATACAACAAGAGAAGATGTTGATAAACATGAGGAAATCTTCATTTATGAA
>JZKD02S1920441.1:39428-54338 GCA_000966675.3 Picea glauca | reverse complement strand
ATTTTCTATTCAAACAAGTAATCTCTAGATTTGGTTGCCCAAGAATTTTGATGAGCGACCAAGGAACTCACTTCATTAATAGTAACATTAGGGCTATGACTGAGGAATTTGAATTCGACCATCAAAAGAGCACACCATATCATCTACAAGTAAATGGAAAAGTAAAATCATTTAATAAAATCCTGGAAAATGCACTGACAAAAATCTGTAATGTCAACAGGGATGATTGGGACCTCAAAACACTGACTGTATTGTGGGAATACGAGAAAAAATGCAATAATTTGACATGACACATGCCATTCAGACTGGTATATGGACAAGAAGCAGTCGTGTCATTAGAATTTTTGGTACCCATTCTGCGGGCAGCAACAATTACACACATGACAGAATGAGGTGTAGTACATGATAGGCTGAATCAACTAATGATTATGGAGGAATATAGAATCCTGGCAAGGTTCAACCAACAAGTTTAGAAAGCCAGGGACAAAGAATTGCATGATAGGCATATCAAGAATAAAACTTTCAAGGAAGGAGACCTAGTGTTGATGTATGACAACAAAGCCATGCAACATCTATTAAAACTCAAAATGCACTGGTTAGGACTATACTAAGTGAAAACTATCACAGATGGGGGCCCTATACAATTGAGAGACTTAGGAGGCACATAAATCATAGGAATGGTCAATGGGAGTTAGTTGAAACTGTAAAAGGATAGTCGACCACCTATAACTTGAAAGTCACTGCACAATAGTAAAAAGAAAAATCAGGATAGAAAACAGTAACAACAAAAGTACAGTACCCCAAAAGGAGGAGTACACACACTTGGAATATGAGCCCAACTAAGACAAGACCAACGGTCATTTTACCACAAAAATAAGAGGGAAAGGAGAAGACGAAAAAAGAAGTGCTAAGTGATGACAACACGCATAATTGAATGTCAAAAATGAAGGACAGGATGCCACCTTAATTACGCCAACTATAGAAAGAGAGGGAGAGTAATGGAAAGTATGAAGGAACCAAAGGTTCATTGAATCCATAATAAAGGTAACGTCTTCAACAAGCTTTACACGACACCATACAAAATGAGGATGCGGGAGAAAAACTCCTATTGCAGAATTAGAAGAGACAGAGAGCGATAGAGCATATGAAGAACAAAACAAAGTTTATAGAGATTACAAAGGCCACTAAGCTCATTGGATGATCGAACTTTACCACCATGGCATGGCCCAAACAAGAAAAAATGATCCATACTGCTAGAAAATCCAGAGTGAGGACCAGAGAAATAACACAGTCGTAGGAAAGTGAACAACAACTGCCTGAAGTCATTAATGTGGATGAAATCCCATCACTAGATACAACACTAGGAAAATCGATAGTTATGATAGAAGAAACCCAACAGAGAGTTGTGGGCATGGACATCGATAGGCCAGAAGAGAGGTAGGGCCGATAGAATGAGGACACAGGAAGTCAAGAGAAGCCAGAAAACCCTAAGGAAGCTTCGAGAGTCGATGGGATGACCCCAAATCAAGATGAAGTAGCCGAGCCATAGGAATCATAGACGACCATGTCAGAACACCCATAAGAGGGAGAAGTGGAATATGTCACAAGCGGACCAGAAAAATATGCCTAAGAACGACCAATGGAGGTTGAAACCTAAAGTCAGCCACCATAATGAAAGGACAAGCAACAGGTACCAAGTTCATTGTGCAAACAACCCACCGCATCATTTTTTTATCCACATATACCAGAAGGGGCACAAGTGAAATAATACATGTTAGGTTATGTTGAGAAGTTCAAATACTTGGACCATGATGTAATGGACACAACAGACACAAAAAAGTTCCTAGAGTTTGTGAAGCAAGTCTACCTATAGATAGTAGGTATAGATCCATTCGGGGAACTGATTCATCAACCACTCCAGTGGGTAGTAGGCTTGGAAAAAACTGAAATCTTAAGTCTATTGTAACTACCACACTTTGGAAGAGGGCAGTATGAAAACATTTGCGTCAAGCAATTGATGGCATTCACACATGGCAGATATTTGTGGCTACACAAGCTCGTCTTAAGAGATGCAGAGCTCATTGTGCACATCACAGGGTTTCCATCATGGGGCATGGATCCCACACAATTTATGGAGGAAAAAACAAAGGAGAAAGAACTCGTCGAGGAGATGAAGAATAAATACGACACCGAAAGGGGGATGTGCAGAATCATTATTAAATAGATCGGTGCCATCGCAACAAAATGGCTACAAAATTCATGGCTTGCAAGTTGCTCAGAAAATGCTGCAAGGAGGAAGTCCCAACTGGGGTTGTCACAGTTGCATCATAGTTTGTCGAGGGCACCATGATCAGTTGGGCCCCTTACCTTTTGAACCTATTTCTAGATGACTACAAGAATGCGCAGGATCTGGGGACAGGATTTCATTATTCATGGCTCATCATGCTGATAGCCATTATGGGATGGAAGGAACTGAACTATGTATTTTTCACCACCAGACCCAAACCCAATCATGGAGCGAGATAATTATCACTTGGCACTGCTTCGAATGCCAGGAACATAAATATGAACGCAACTATATTCGAAGGATATCTTTGAGATATGCAAGTGACTATCACCAACATGTGGAGGATAACATCGCAGGATGTTGCATACTATCAGGGCATAGCCAAATTCAAGGCCACTCGATATGCGATGTGATCTAGGCACAGAAGGACCCCAACAAACAATGGCTACAAATGCACTATTGCATCATGGAGGGAAACATAGAAATGGTCATCAAGGATTGGGAGGAAGAATGGAGGATTCCAATCCTCACTCGAGACATACCTACAAGGTTAGAGGAGGAGGCAAGGAAGGAACCTACACTTGATGAAGAGGTAGAGAAAGAAAAGGCACAGCCCCAGGAAATCACAGTGCCCAAGAAACCAAGGACAGGACAAACCAAACCAAAGAAAACAATAGGAGGGACATCTACGACAACAACCCAAAAGGGAAAGAATAATAATACATAGGTGCCCTAGGTACAACATAAATAGGTCGAGGCAACACATGGGACTACACCAAGTCCTATTCCACAAGATCCAGGGTCAAATAAGCGACCAACCACTTAGGTAGGGTGTGTGCGCAAGAAGATGAAGGCACATAGAACACATCCAGAATACACGATCATGACGGATGATGCAGAAATGATAGCCCAATTGGTCCAGGATCACACATCCGGGGATTTTGAGAATGATGTGCACCAAAGGGACATAATTGAAGAATATCTGGAAGACATGACAAAACTCCTCAGGAAAATCAGGGAAGCACAGGAAACTGACAACAATATAGAAAAAGGACCATAAGAATCACAAACATGAGAACATGAAGCAAGCGAGCGAGATACAGTCCAGACAATACTACAGACAAGTGAAACATTCCATGTTACACCTAGCATGTTATGCATTGATGAGATCATGGGGCAGACACCCCTAAAGTATTTGGCACAATTACAATTGGTATTGTCGCAGATACCCACCAAGGCCCTACATAAACTTCAAGTCAACATCACATAGGAAGTACAGTCTCGCGCATGCACAAACACAACCGAACTACAATAGGTAAAAGATAAACGAGACAAGTTGGAATTGATATTTGATCAGGCCAATATCGATACCAAAGAGGAGAGAGAATACGTGAAGGGATTGGAGCATAAAGTAGTTGTAGCCTACGAAAATATCCCACAGAACCCGTAGATGGATGAACTCGCAGCGATAGAAATGATTGATCAGATTGTGCAGACAATCGATCAATACCAAAAAAATATTGAGAATCTTTTTGAGCATCTCACACCTACCACTCCACCGAAGGTAAGGAAGAAAAGAAGTAGGAGGTAAAAAATCAGCTATAGGAGATAGAACGATAGGTCCACGCAGCGGGGGACTTGTTCGACAAAGCAGCACAACTCTGGACGAAGATGGAAAAGGATCAAAAAGTCCAGTAATGGGACTAGGAATAAGAAAGGATAAGCATATATATCCAAGACCTAAATCATAAGCATAAGACAATTTCAATCACGAAGCATGTCAAATGGGGCACACGACATGAAGGAACTGTAGGCATAACTCACCACTGTGCAGACGCAGAAAAAGGAGCGTCAGGCTCAAATGTAACCACTCCATGAGAGAACAATGGAAGTCATTGCATGGGTAAAGGAATCCAATACATATATGTCACAGACCCAGGTAGAGTGTGAAAGGTTGATCAACGATGATATTGTAGTGTAGGCATTGGATGCACTCAAAGAGAAGACCATGCAGGCTCAAACACAAGCAACAAATATCTGTATTGAAAATAATTGCGCATCAGGGAAGTTGTCTTCAAAATTAGTAGGTTCTTCTCCATTGGTTACCCTTAACAAGTGATCAGGTCCTACATTCAACCTACCTAGTTTGACTATCACTTCAAACTTACCACTCCAGGAGAGAAAAAATATTTTTGAGTCTATCGAAGGCTCAAAAATCCCTAAACAAGGGGTCGAGATCTCGCAATATTCACTTCGACTTGTGCTTTTCCTTCGATAGACTGTCGAAGTCCCAAAAATAGTTCAAATCTGACCAAGGATCCTCAAAACTCATTCAAGGGCCAACAGACCCCCAAAACTCACCTATGACTCGTCCTGATTCACTCTGGTCTGGGTAGCTCTGACTTAAAATACTCAAGCTTGGCTTGAGCTACTTCAACTTGTTGTTGCGCCAAGGCTTCCTCTCGATGAACTCTTGGATAAATGCTTCGTTGACAAGTCCCTCTAAGTGTTGTTCAACTGTAGTGACTACTTGTTCTAGCTATGTTTCTCATACATCAATCTCCTCAAATAGTTGGAAAGCTTTGTCCTAGACTGGATGGAGCCTCTGAGTCACTTCCATGACTTTCCTCTATATGGTGTGGACCTGTTGTTGAGCAGTGCACTGTTCCTGGAATCCTTTCAGTCTCTCAACTACTGATAGGAGATTCAGTTGCGCCTGTAATGTCGTTGCTTGCTACTTTTTCTCATGGAGTTTTGACTCTAGTGTCTTCAGTTCAAGGTCCTCGGTAAATTGCTCATAAGTTTGTGCACTTCTACTACTAATTTGTTCACATTCTAAAGTTAATGCTCTGATCCTCTCAACTACGATTCAGGGAGTGGCTTCTCTTTGGTCTCACACATATTGCGGAGTACCTGGTATTGCTTGTAGCTCTAGATATGATATTCTCTATTGAAGTTGTTGCATGGCTTCAGCAAGCTATGCTACTTGATGCTCCACTAGTTCTTTTGTTTTTTTCTCTAAGCCTATCACAGAGTGAAGTTCTCTACTAACTTCCTCTTTTACTCCAATCTGCTCCGCGAGCAGTTGTTCTTTCTCTTGTTGGATCTATGATTTCTCCTCTTTGACCTTTGTTTGGAGGTCATCCTTCTCCTATTGTGCAACTCTGCGCTGCTCTACTACTTCCTCATGTGCTTTCTTCAGGGCCACTATGGCCTATTCCTTTTCTTCTTGTGCATGGCAAAGGAAAGCTTCGGTCACATCAGCTATTATTGAGAGTTGGATAGGCTCATATCCCAACTTTGGTTCTTCTGATGGTGGGGGAATAGTGGACACTGCGTGGCTTGATTGAAGGGCATGTTGTACCCCTGTGAGTTTTGTCTCAATTCTATCATACATGGCTGCTTGTTTGGATTTAGTGTTCTGCAAGATGTCCTATGAGGCATCAAATACGGCTGCGATGATGAAGTTGAAGTCAACAAGTGTGAGTATAGTCTGCAGCTTAATCTTAGTATCTTTTGACTTCTTCCAGGAAGTAGGTTTCTTGGGGGGAACCTTTCTTTTCTTAGAGGGATCAACCTCATCAACAGGATCCCTAGGTAGTGTTACTTTTCCTTGCTTCTGTTGATCTTCTTGTCCATTAGTTTCTTCTTTATATTCTTCGTCATCACCTCCTCATCCAGGTGATTTTGGAGTGGTTTCTTCTGATGCATTGTTGAGTTGTTGAACCTCTTCGATATTTTTCCTTTTGCTAGTTCCAGGTGTGTCATTCTCTTTGCGAGTGGCCTCTGGGCTACTGATTAGTTCAAGGTCGGACAATTTTGTGGGGTCACCAGGGATAAGGAGCTCTGTAGGCCAATCCTTAGTGTAGGGTGTTCGACATCATATGAGGGAAAGCCCCAATAGCCCTCCTTATATGGATATAGTAGGTATGGAATACCATGTTCAACTTCCATTGTTTCCCCATATTGCTCAACTACTAGAGCATGGAGAATGTGACAACGAGTGGCTCCAATGGCTCAATGTCAGGGAAATTTGCACCTTACAACATCTCCCAAGAAGTAAATGAGATGAGGATCAAAAGCCAGCTAAAATGGAACTCATAGCCTTGATCCCGAGCTTCACGACAATCAACTAGGTCTATTCTTTCTCACTAGATTTTCTGCGATCAACTGGTAGGCCAGTTGCACTGTGCCATTATGGATGGAAGCTACTTTGTCGCCTTGGGTCCCCTTTTCTACATCTCCATAGGTATCTTTAATCCTATGCACCAGGGTGCAGTCTGCAGCCTTCCCTGGGTAGAAGTCTTGTGGGTCAGGTCCTTGCATGCTCAATTTGGTGATCCTATGGATCAACGTCAGATTGACAGTGATGCATATATCTAGCCACATATATCTACCATAGAAGCATGGAAATAAGAACTTAATGCACGTGTTAACCTCCTGGTGCCTTCCAAAATATGGTATATTCATTATGTTCAGAACAGTGGACTGCACAAGGTCCATAGTCCATGGTTGGTGGATTATCCCTGACTTCTTCCCCTTTGTCCTTGTCAAATACCTGTGAGGAGAGAGCATGTTCTAGTTATCACGATTCCCTTGGTTGAATTCATTGAATTTTAATGCCATGATCTTATCAAGCTGCGATTGAACTGCATGTATCCCATTCAGGAGGTACGCAATAACCAGAGTGTAATCAAAGTCCCTTGGGACACTGTCATGACTCACTGCACCAGCCAAAGGTGGGATGTAGTCAGGAAAGATAGTTGGGATTAACTTCACATTCACCAGGTCATATCGATGCTTGGTTATTTTCTCGGTTGCAGCTTGAGATGGTCCAGATCCGCGAGAAGTCGATGGGGAGGCTTGTACTCCTCTCGTCGAGGAGCTTGAATTCCTACGAACATTACTTTTTCATCCATCAGATCGATTAGAACTTCTTCAATCGACTTCTCTATGTCACTCATTTAGTTCGACATGCACACTCACAATCAGATACCTCAGGTTGATGAATGAATGCTCAAAGTGATAGAATAGGTGTCGAAAGCTCAGTAAACACAGAGCAGTAGCAATGAGTTCTTTTGTTGACTTAGATACAATTCGTGAAAGTGTTCTTGGTGCAACAGTCAACGAACTACATATACATCGAGGTAACAAATCTCTCTAATGGGAAATAATCCTTCATCAATGCAATTATGTTCATTATGGCGTGGTCCCAACGGTCCGGTTGTGAGATTTCTAGTCATAATTTTTGTTCTAACCATTCAGGAGCATCAGTCTAACATTCATAATAACTCCAATAGTTATATTGCTTCTCCATGATGAAGTGCCAATATGCGTTTTTATGATATTCCGATGAAGTTTGAATTCTGTAGGGCCTCCTTCTGTGAAGTTATGTCAAGATCCTCTTGCAATTTTCCTAAATTTACTTTCTTCTTGCTGAGCTTTCTAGCCTTTTTCCCTGTGATATGCGTTACTAGATTCCTCTTCCCATTCTGATTCTTATCTTCTCTTGGCATGATAACTTCACGATGTTGATGATCTTCCATAGGGTTCGAGTGTAGTACTTCTTCTCTGTCTTGGGTAGGTGCTCTACTTTCTTGTGTGGACGGGTTCTTCAAGTCTTTTTGTGTTCTTTCAGCTTCGTCATCCATATCCATGGTCTTTAATAGCTTGGATTGGTTCTCTAGTTCTTCTATCAAGTGTGTGATTCTCCTAGTCATGAAATCTTTTAATTCTTTCTTTTTCTGTTCTAGGGATTCTTCTTCTTTTCTCCTGATCTAATCTTTCTCAATCCAGGGTTTTCCTAGCAAGAAAGAAAATGGGGCGTTGTTCTCAACAAATTTAATAGCCTCAAATTCTTCCTATGTCGAATTTCTATGAGCACTCATAGATATTTGGGTAAGTCTTCCACATAGCGTTATTAGCTTTCCTCTAAATAATCCTATTCCTCCTAATGAAGGAATCATAGTAGGCTTTCCTAAAATTTCCCAGGTTCTTTCTGTCATGATATTCACCCATGTTTCCTCATCCAGAACACAGTCAATGTTTAAGTCTCCTATTCTTGTTTCTATGCACTCTTTTTCTTTGAAGATCTCTAATAAGTTGATATTTCTGTGATCATTTAGGGTTTCTTTCATTTGTATTAATACATTATCTGATTCTTTCTGGGGTTCTACCATGATCTTAATTTCTTTACCCTCCTTAGGGTTTTCTTGTCTCATATTCATTCCTTCAACCTTAGCAATCATTCTAGGGAAATCCAAAACTTCATGATCCATAGATTTACAACAAAGACAACTAGGTCTCCTATCAGGGAAATCCTTAGCAAGATGGCCTGGTCTTCTGCAACTGTAACAAAGAGTTAATCCTCTTTTTCTTTTAACTGATCCCCAACCTTTCTTGTACTACACACTAGGATCATAGTAGAAAACCTGTGAAAAATTATTTCTCGGATCCTGCTCCATTTGTTAGTCCAAACATTCTTTCTATGCATAGGGATAACATATATTTCACTATTTTTATCAAATCTATGCATATCATATCTTCTTTCTTCTAGTTGTGCCCTAATTTTCAAGCTAGGACAAAATGTATCAAACATACCTAGATCCATACTTTCAAAACAAAAATTTCCACTTATATTACCTTTATCAAAGAACAAATCTTTCATATCTTACCTCTTTTCTTCAGATTAGACTTCTCTTCTTAGCATAGAACTTTATAGTCAAGTAGAATACTATGCACTAGGGAAACAGATCTACGCATAGAGCTTTCTCTTTTCTTCAGTTCCCAGCAATCACGGTTTCAGTCCCGACAATGGAACCATTTTTTGGAATAGGGGCTTACCTAGGGTTCAATGCTTCAACAACACACCAAAAAAACCCTAACTACTGGTGCTTTCGGTAACACCTGTGAAGCAGATGAAGTCTCACCCTGGGTAGAGGTAGGGGTGCTTATAGGACTCCAATGTTTGCAACCTTAGCTCAGACACATATGTATGATTACAACACTTCAACAGAGAACTTAGTAGTTATAGTTCATTAGTATTCAACCTTTGTTTATAGTGTAGATAAACCCTAACAATGGAGCATCACAATATTCATCCGGATCTAATATATTTAAGCACTAAGCATATCAACACAGATCAGATATAACATCTTATTCACATCATTAGGCACTAAGCTATCATATTCATCTAAGAATTCATCATTACACTAAGCATTAATCATATAAACAATATAATAACCATAATGCACAAAGAAACCACAACACAAGATATACGTGGTTCACCCCTAGCCCAGGGCCATGTCCACCAACTCTTATATTCTCTATTATCTTTGGTCAAGCTTCTTACAGGCACATAGCATCAAAATGATACTCCACAAAATACAAGAGATCTGTGCACACCTCACCAAATCATCCTTCCCCAAGTTAGGTTACAACAAAAATCATTTACATAGTCTCTTACAGTCACTTGCACTTAGCCTTTCAAGCCTCACACAATATGCACAAATCATTTACAACTATCACTTTCACTTAGCCTTGCAAGCCTCACATAGTATGCACAAAGCATTTACAACTATCACTTTCACTTAGAACAACTTACAACTTGGCTCTTCTAGGTCCCTGGTCTCTCTCTTACATCACCTAGACATCTATTTATACATTACAAAAAGGCCTAACCATGGGTAAGCCCATGGGCCGACATCCCCATACCCGTTACATAATCTCAAAACCCAAAAATCCATAAACAAGGGGCTAAGATATCATGAACTCTGCTTCGACTTGCACTCCACCTTCGACAGCTTGTCGAAGTCCAAAAAATAGGTCAAACCTGACCAAGGATCCTCAAAAATTGGTCAAGGGCCAACACCTATTTTTTAACATGGACAGATAACCATCTAGGGATAGGTTTTTGACTTCCTCAACCTTCAATTGTGATAAGGTTTTGGACCTTCTAGAATTTTCTTAGAAAATACAATACGTGGTTGACCCCACATATCTAAGTAATGGAGGCTTACATGGCATCCACTCGCACCATGGTGATCAATATGATAGGTCAACTTGCGAGAGGCATAACTTTCTCATATGAACTCTGATTGACGAAGGGTCTACGTCGTTGGAAAGGTATCGATTTTTGGAATTTATAATATTCCAATGAGGCAAGCATTGGACCAAAAAATAGGTTTTTTGATTCCTCAAAATAGCTCTGGAAGATTTCTGACTATTTTGTAGACTAATATTTCCAAATTTGGACTAGCTGTTGAAATTGCCTTGGAAGATGATTCCTCCAATTGTTCCACCCAAAAGTAGCAAGATAGATGAAAAATAATATAATGATCTAATTCAGATCATACCTCCCCATTTAGGGAGGATTTTGGACCCTAAAATATTTATTGAATGAGGTGAGGAAATTCTTCCTTTACCTTCTCCTTGGAGTACCATTTTGATTTTCCTAGAAGTTGTCCTTTCAACCCAATCTGCCAAAGGTCATGTTACCCATGTTTTGTAGCTCTAAACTAATTTTGCAAAATTATGTCTTCTGTCAACTCTTCCTATCCATATACTACTAGATCCTCTATGGAAGGTAGGATATACTCCTCCTCTTAATCCAAGATGGAGGGATCATAATTTTTGAGATTATCCACATTCACTATTGAGTAAATCCACATGTATGGTGGTAGACTTAGTTTGTATGAATTATCTCCCACCTTTTATAATACCTCAAAAGTACCATACCGCAGATCCTTGATATTCTTACTAGGACCCTATAGTTTTTCCCTATTAAAATGTAACCATAATTTGTCTCCCACTTTAAATGTTTTCTCTATTATGTGCTAGTTATGTCTAGACTTGTACTTTTTTTGGGACTTCTTCAGTGTCCCATGTACTTGAAAATGGATCTTCCTGGTCTTATAAAAAAAAAAAAAATCCTTTACTGCATCTCCTATGAGGTCCTCCATCGCTCCTCCTTATTTTACATATTGATGCAGAAGCATTACAAACACGACAAGCGAGCCAGCGCGAAAGCGGAAGACAGCTGGATAAGCCAGCACAAATTTTGAAATTGCCTTGTTGTTGTTTCGAGATCTTAAATGAGCCATTTAAGATGAGGCACACTTGTATATTGTAAATGGACCTTGAGTGGATAGCTCTCGTCCTTAGTAGATAGACGACATTTAATATAGTTAATACAGGTAGATAGGATTTTAATTCATAGATTAGACTGTTTTAGAAAGGAGGGGGGAGAATAGATATAGACACCTTCATTGTATCATTGTAACATTAGCCTGAGCATGGAATAGAAGTAGGAAGAGAAAGAGCAAGAAGAGATCTATGTAAGACATCCATGTACAAACATTTGAATTAATAGAATAAGCTTGATTCAAATTCATGGTTATGTGTTTGTTCTCTGTGTATTGATGTTATGCTCAATTGATGTTTGCTTCCTATTATACATTTTCTTTTATATGTTGTGTATATGATTTCATGCATGAATTGAAGTCTGAGAGGGAGTTGGAATGAGTTTCAATTATTTCTCTATCTGAGCCAGAGGATTCCTGCAAGGTGTGCAGTCGAATCATCCACAAGGAGTGCATTGACATAGGGTTCAGATAGAGATAATTTTTGTTCTCATTCATCCCAGAAAGTGCAGTTGGGCATAGGAGTTGTGCAAGGAGTGCGCAGGCCAGGTAAAGATCTCAGGGTTGCGAACCTGAGTGAAGAGTTGGAAGAATGTTGGTGCAGGCATGCCTAGAGTCAAGGAGTTTCAACACTTAGACGTGGTTGAAGATTTGCTGCAAGGAGTGCGTGCAAAGGGGTTTTCTTTCTGAAGACCAAAAGATGTGAGAAATCTCAGGAAGGACAAGTCTTTGAATTTGTCGAAGGATTTCATAGAGAAGTTGTGGTTGAAGTATTCGAGCAGGAACTGTAATTTTGCGCACAGGAGAACAAGTCTTTGTGGAGGAAGGAGCGGACGATCATAATTCCCTGAGGAGAATTCGCGAATCATTGTAAAGCATTAGATCTTGGAAAGGTGCAAGGAAGATACAATGATGTGTTCCCAAAGGGTTCCAAGCTCAGGAGAGGCGGAGCCATTGATCAGGACCATGAGGGTCGTTGGATCCATATGTATATTGTGGATCAGGGTTTCATAGGTCGAAGCTCCAAATTATTGCAATAGGAATCGCGATATCGCGATACGCGATATCCCGACAGTCGAAGGACAGGGTGTGTGGGGCCACAGGAAGTTAGTGGAGGACAGGTGGTGCACCAAATCGGAGTTCAGAAAAGTAAAGTCCTGAAACCATTGACATCAAGATTTGCGATCCCGTAAAGTATGAAATTCCGATAGGAGTGACGAGAAGTGGAAAAATTCAACTCGCATGTGCGCATCGGAGTTTCGGCGTATCGGGTATCGGGAGTCGGTAAGACGAGTTGCTTGGTATCGTGAGTGCCGAAATCGCGATAGGGAAATTTTCGATAGAGAAAAGAGGAAAGTTAGTGTTGACTGGCCATCAGGTCTTGGGGTTTCAAGAGTCTAGTGATCGACCCTTTGACATAGCGAAGTCGTGATGTCCGATTCCCCAATAAGCAAAGAGAGGGGGATCATGCAGAGGTTTTTGTGGGTGAATATTTCTCGACAGGGAAATAGAATAACCTTGACATTCTTCGAGATGAGGGAAAGAGAAGATCCTGTGTGTGCGCATGGACCTTCCAACCTGCGGGTGGTGAAGGGGGCACGTTGTTCTCAAGTTGGTATCAAAGCGAGAATCTTGCTTGTATATTTTAGGCAGGAAGAGGCAGGGGAGGAAAAGCACTCTGATACACACATCAAGTTGGTATCAGAGCCCAGAAGAATTTTCTTACTTTCTGTAGCAGGGAAGAAGAAAATTCACCATGCTGCCAAGGACAGAAAGACAGTCACCCGATCCATAGGATAGGGAGGTGCGGAGAAGAGGCAGGCAGGTAACAAATCCAGAAATGGAGAGATAGATACATGATCTCCGAGCAAGACTCTAGGACATGGAGACGATGCAAAGACGCACAACTAGTGTAGGGGATCTTAGTGATTCTGATAGTGAAATAGAGGCTAAGTGTGAAGAAGAAGTTGCAGCTAAAGATGCATCAAACGAGCGTTTGATCAAAGCTATTGCCAGGATGGGTGCAAGAGCAAACATGGAAATTCCAGTTTATGAGGGAAATCTAGATGCAGAGGAGCTTCTAGATTGGATTAGAGATCTAGATACTTACTTCGACTATGAATATGTCGAGGAAGATAACAAAGTCAAGCATGCTATTACATGCTTGAAAGGACATGCAACATTGTGGTGGGATGAGCTACAAGCCGACAGACGCTGCAAGGGCAAGTAGAAAATCAAGAGTTGGGATCGGATGATCGTGAAGGTGAAGGTGAAATTCATCCCAAGAGACTATTAAATCACTCTGTTCAGGAGGATGCAGAACCTGAGACAGAAGCTGATGACAGTGAAGGAATACACGGAGGAATTCTATGGACTGAACATCAGGGCAGGTCATCGGGAGAGCGATGATGAGAAGGTTGCCAGATATATGAATGGCCTGAGATACGATATCTAGGAAGAGATGAGCATGGTAACTATTCGAACTATGGAGGATTCTTATCAGATGGATTTGAAAGTTGAAGAGAAGCTGAGCCGAATGCAGAGTCAAAGAGGGCGAGGCAGAAGTCAACCAAGAGGCAAGTCAGTTGCCCAGGAAAAATACCAGAAGCCCAGGGATGACTGGAAAAATCCTCAGACTAGAACTGAGAGGGGTGGAAGTTCAAAGTGAGGCCAGCATGTTGAACAGAGAGGGAAACATACAGAGAAGAGAGGAGGATATGCTGATAACAATATTTTTCCTCGTACCATAGGTAGAGGAAGAGGAAGAGGTGGAGTAATCACATGCTTCACACATGGAAAGGATGGGAACAAGTCTTATGAGTGTCCGGAGAGAAAGAAAGATGGAGGAGAAGCTCACATCATCGAAGCACAGAGGCAGGATGTTGAGGCAAAAGATGCAGAAGGCAAAAGGTCATTGATGATGCGTAAGGTTCTCTTAACACCCAAGAAGGAGGTGGAGGACTCAACTCAATGGAACAGAATTTTTAGGACTGCTTGCAAAACCAAGGACAGGGTGTGCAAGGTCATCGTAGACAGTGGTAGCATGGATAATATCGTATCCACAGAGATGGTAGAGAATCTAGAGCTGTAGACGACTGATCATCCAAGCCCATATAGAGTTTCGTGGATACAAAAAGGACACCAGGTAACTGTTACTAAACAATGCTTGGTTGAATTCAAGATAAGTGGATATAATGATAATATCTTATGTGATTTTATTCCCATGGATGTATGTCATTTATTGCTGGGTAGACCATGGAAATATGAAAAAAATGTGATTCATGATGGGAGAATGAACACATATACCCTGGAGAAGAATGGGAGAACCCATATGTTGCTTCTGATAAAAGATAAGGAGGTGAAGCCGGAAGTAATCAATAAAATACTTCTCATGAGTGGGAAGAAACTCCTTACGGAGGTGAAGAAGAAAGAAGATCCACAATTCTTTGTGGTTAGGAAACCGAGGATTGTTCTGACTAGCAC
>JZKD02S1920441.1:13410-24363 GCA_000966675.3 Picea glauca | reverse complement strand
CTAGAGAGTCTTTAAGAATATTCCTAGTCAAAGTGGTTGCAAAGAAATTATTTAGATAATAAATTGGTCAAAGTGGTTGCAAAGATACATTATTTAAACAATAAAGTGGTTGGAGCAATAAAGTAGTTAAGGGTAAATAAGTTATAGTTTGACTAATTAAGGAATTGTTAGCTGCAATAAGAAGTGGTGATTTTATTAATTATGGGTAAAGTAGTTGTAATAAAAGGTTGAATAGTCAAAGTGTTGGAACAAGAAATAAATTAAATAATAAAGTGGTTGCAACAAGAAGTTAGTTAAGGGAAAATAAGTTATTTGTTGATTAATTAAGTAAAGTTAGTTGCAACAAGAAAGAAGGTTAGCCTTAGAAGATGGAGGAAGGGGTAAAATAGTTACAAGGAAACTTCTAGAGGAAGGCACCTGGAAAAGTATAAATAAGAGAGTAAGGGAATCCTATTAGAAACTACCTAATATTGAAAATTATTGAATATCTATGTTTTGAAAGGCTATTTCTAGGTATACATTGAAAAATATGAGAAAGCGTAGGCCTGAAGTTACGAAGGAAAGTCGAGGGTAAAGTCTTGTAGTTTTAGAAAACTCAATTAACTCTAATCTCTGAGACATCCGTGAGTTGTAGGTCATAAGGGTGTGAATGTATGCAAGATTTAGTGGAGTAAAGTGCAAATACTCACATGACGTAGAAGAGAAAAGCACAAATCTATAGAAGGGTTTCTGCAAGCTTGAGTAGTGATGCTTGTTCCAGGTTGCTAAGGTTAAGGGTGGTATATTGGTCTGAGATCTCAGGAATGCACCATGTTAGTTATAGTGTGCAAAGGTAATTCTATATGTTTATGATTTTATATCTTAGTGATGTTATGGAACATGCTTGAGACATGAATTTGTGAGGTTTGGCATATGCTCTCTTTCATGTTTGGTATATGTTGTTTTGTATAGTTTGAGGCACATTGTTGGTGCACTATGAGAAGCATTTGTTAGTAGTCTTGTTATATTATTGGCATATGAGTGGTACATGGTTGAGGGTTTTTGGTTAAGATATGTTGCTAAAGTTATTGGTATAGATTGAGGTTGCATAACAATGGGGATTTGATGTATCATTGATATAAGGTTCTATGGTATTTGGTTATGGATAGTGTGATGTAATTCTAGAGAACCATTGATGATTATATTGGTATATGTCTTTGTTATATTGTTGAGATACATGTTGGAACATATAGTTCATGAATTGGCACATGCATAAGGTGCATTTTATGGTGTTGTTGGTGTATCCTGATGATGTATAGTTTGGTTTGTTGTTCATACATGATTGGTACATATTTTTGCTTATCTTGGTATAGTGTTGATGTACATGTTTGATGTACATGATTGATGTCCATGATTGATGTGAATTGTTGGCACATAGTAAGGTACATGGTATGGTACATGATTGATACTTGGTTGATGCACATCTAGGTGATATTGTGCATATGATTGAGAGTTGTATTGTTGGTTGATCTATGTGATTAGATATTTTTTGTTTGTTTTGTTGATGAGAAGGTTAAGTGGTACAGGTTGGTACAAGTTATTGGTATGTATTGGTATAGGGTTTTGGTACAGGTTCAATATCAAGTTTTATAGTGAAAACTTTACATAAATAGAGACAGTGATAGTGAAACTTGGAAAGTTGGTAGTAGTCTGCAAGTTTCACTACTCCACATATGTCAAGGGGTACTACATCCAATTCCAATTCATCAATAAAATCAACACTTATAGAAAATTTAATCTTACACTTTTTTTCTATCTTTATCTTTGCATCCTTGTTTACCTAACCCAATGGATAGGGGATATAATGCGTGTGTACCTAAAATAAAATCGTTTTGACCATATCCACTTCTATGATATTATCTTGTGAACTAGAGTCTAAAAAAGCATATATATTGGTCTTCTTTACCTGAATATTGATGTGGAAGAGATTGGTCATCTCCTTCTCTTCTTGGTGATGAATGATACTCAGATTTACCTCATTCTGCAAAGATGTGCAAAAAACATTGTCATCAACATCTGAGCTAATTTCAACCTGATTGCTTGAATCTTTGTCTAGAAGGCTCTTTTTATTTATGTCCTTCTTGTGATTCTTTGGGTTTAGCTATGGATGTAGCTTTTTCATTTTTCCTCAGCATGACCATCATTGTTTCAATTATTGCAATGGTTGTTAGGATATTTACTATATTGTGTAGTGGATGATATATTCTTATGTTTCCCCCTTCTCCACTTCTTCTTCCCCTCCTTGGAAGCTTCTGGGTTCTCTTTACTCTTCGAACCACTTGGTTTCCTCTTCTTTTGGCCTATGTTTTCCAGGTAATGTGCCTATACACAATCATAATCCATTTTCCTTGGCTTGAAGAGAATCACCTTCTTTTGTAGATGATTGTGTAAACCCCCCATATACTTTAGGAGTACATATGGGTGCTTGGGAGAGATACCCAACATGATGGCCATGTTTTTGAACTTAGTGGTGTACTCCTATACACTCAGCCCCTACCTCTTCCTGAGGTAGTGCCACCAGATTCATTAGTCCTCTACATACCCGATAGAGTAGAATTGGGACTTGATGAGGATTTTGAAGTCCTCCCATACAATTACTGGAGGATCACCTTCCATCCTAAGTGTTTATATGTGGATTTCCCACCAGGTTAAAGCATGTCCCTCTAACTTCAATCTAGCAAATGAAATCTTCTTCTCTTCATTTATACGGTGAGTGATAAAATAAAATTCTAGTTGTTGCAACCAATTATTCATTTTTAATTCATCAATATCACCATGATATGGTTTTATGTCCACTTTTTATTCCATATTAAATAGGGATTGTGAAGGGTTCACGACACTCAAACTCGGATGCTCCTTTTGGGATTCTTTCTGAAACTCCTTTTCTTCCTAATCTTCCGATTTCCCATCATATCTGTTATTTGAGTTAGAGCCTCCATCATCTCCAAACACTCCAATATTTCTTTCTAGAGTCACCATGAGGAGGTTAATATTGTCACTGATGTTAGAAACTTGTTCTTTCAACTGCTCAAATATATCTTCTACTCGATCTTGAGGAAAATTATCAATAGACTCATCCACCATGGCTAGAGTTTTTGTGAATTCTCCTTAAGATGATTCTTGGATCCTACAAATTCACACTTTTATAAAAAAAATTGTCATAGCTGATGATAATTCATTTTCTTTGACATCTAAAGCACAAAACGTTCGAAGAGGAATTGAAATAAAGTCTTCTTTAAAAGGATTAACTCTTAAAAATCCCTAAATTACAAGATT
This sequence comes from Picea glauca, assembly GCA_000966675.3. Classification (NCBI taxonomy): domain Eukaryota; kingdom Viridiplantae; phylum Streptophyta; class Pinopsida; order Pinales; family Pinaceae; genus Picea; species Picea glauca. The sequence goes on along the minus strand of JZKD02S1920441.1, from coordinate 21,048 downwards.
GTTTCTTTTTTCCTTCTAGCAATGTGAGACAACCTCACTTGTCACATGTTGCATCACTAGAAGGTGTGACAACATCTTTTGTTGTTGTAATTTAAAGGTGAGACAACCTTTGTACATGGAAAAAAAAGAAGAAATTCTTGAAGCTTCTACAAGAGAAACTTCGATGATGAGTTGTTTTCCCATCGGTTTGGATCTCACCTGTCTCTCTTGATTTTGTGAGATCCTAACCTCTCATCCTAACCTCCTCATGAATTCCTTTCCAATCTATAAATGGAGGCATCTTCTAAAGGAAAAGGTTATAAGAAATAGGTAATGAGATTATGGTTTATTTAGAATAGCTTATGGTTTGTGATTGGGAGATCGTGAGTCTCATTTTGGCTCTAAGAGATTTAGTGGTGTCAAAGTGCTCAAGAGATGGTGATGGGATTCATGGAGGCTACATGGGTATTGAAGCATTGAACCATTGGAAAGAGTTTTTCAATGCCAAGGCATTGGTTGTAACTTGTTTTCTTATTTACTAATACAATTATATCTTCCTTTTCCTATCAATCTTGTACATCATATTTATTGTATTTTTCCTTGTACATATACATAGATTTATCGAAATAATTGTAGTATTGTTGATTTCACTTCTTCTGTTTGATTCTAATTCATATCTATAGAAAAAGTTTTTTGGATCAAATGTGCAGCTCCAACTAATGAAGGAAAACTTCAGATAAAATGTACAAACTATTTATCTACTAGCATTTTGATTCTAATATCTAAGGAAAATAATTTATAATGTCTTGTTTTGTTCTAGTTTCGGGTTCCTGAACTAGGGAGATTTGTTTATGTTCGCATTTGCGAATTTATCCATAACAAAAATGGTGACCATACTAGGGAGAAATATTCAAGATTTTTTCTCCTAGTTTGATTCATGTGTCTTGTTTGAGTGATGCAGGAGCATCGCCTTCAAAGTCAAAACACAAGCGTGGAGGCAAGGGAATGACATCTCAGCATGACAAAGTTTCAAATAAAAAATTAACTCAGAATTAAATCGAGTTGTTGAGATATTTTTGAGGGAAGCATTTTTAAATATGTCATGTTTTTAAAGTCGTGAAGGACTATAAGGGGTTGCAGATATTCAATGTTGAATCTTATCTGGAAATACATGTTAGTTATTATAAGAGGACATAGTAGGTAACCACTTAGAATTTGATAGGATAGGTTATAGAAAGGAGGATGGGAGCTCGTGGAGCCGGTCCTTAGATTATTTTTTGTTTCACTGTAAAAGTATTATGAGATTATGAGATTAGGATATGATGAGATATAGATCAGAGAGCTCAGTAGAACATAATAGAGTAGAAGAAAGACTATGTAATTTGTTTTCATGAATGAATAGAACAGACAGAATTGTCCCAAATCCTTGGACTGTGTTCATTTGATGTATGAATGAATGAATATTATGTTCTATGTATGTGATTTAATTTCAACTCATTCATTCATGATTGTTAGGGAAGTTGATAGTATGAACTTGTGACGAAATTGGATACATTTCAATTGTTTCTCTTCTGAAAATCGTATACAAGGTGTGCATCTCAAATGCAAGGAGCACATCGATTGAGTCTTGGATTGACTCATAGGAGTTTAGAGAGAAAAAAAGAAACTTAGAATAGGTGCAAGGAGTGTGCAATGTCAAGGAGTGACTAACCATCAAAGAACCAGGATAGAGGAATGCTAGGTGGGTGAGAAAAAATTATTTTCAAGAAATCCTTTGATTTGAGTTATCAAAATCCTGAGAATGGAAGGAGTGCATGGGAATTCATAATACTGTGAGAATAAAGATCAGGAGAGATAACACTTTTCATAAAGTGGTGACAATATCCAAGAGTTGGACTCACAGGAGGAGCAAAGGTTTGAAACCTTTCAAGACAGATAAACTTTCTAAGTCAGAAGAAATCAGAAGAGCAGGAGGAGGAGCGACAGTGGTCATTGGATCACTATGTAAAATATCAACAACCGTTTGATCATATTAAAGTGCATGAGCCTTAGCGATTCACACATTCAGGAGAGAGAGCTCATAAAGGGTTGAGACTTAAGATTTCCAAAGCCCAAAGAGATGGAAAGCTGAAGTAGAATATCAGTCTTTAAATCAACATGAACAGATCTGAGCCATTATATTGTTCGAGGTAAGATTCAACCATCAGATCACCCAAGGCAAATATGGATCACTAGATCCAAGAGGGTACGTTTCGATGGGTCGTGAGATATAGAGGAAGGAAAAGGTGAAAGTTTGAAACACCCAAATCCCGAATAGTCGAAGAGCCAAGAGTCGTCGATCTGCATGAGGACACTTGTCAACATATCAAGAGCTTCAGGTAAACTATAGGGGGTTTCAGTTGAGATATGAGATTGACAAAACCTGAAGATTCGAAGTGAATCTGGACTGACAGATGTAAGGGAGACATGGCATGAATCTGTTAACTCCGATTAAAGTCCCAAAATTATTCAGAGACATGGGATTTAAGAGAGACGTGGCATAAATCCATGTACTCTAGGTAAAGACCCGAAGTAATCCTTGACAGTCAGATTAAGTGGACACACGTATGTGGATTATAGACTTTGGATAAAAGGCATTGGGAAGATAGGTAAAGTTTGATATTTGAGATCTCAGAAGTTTGAATAAGTGGGTCACAGGACCATTGATCAAGAAGGGGGTCATGGGACCGTTGATCTGAGTTGAAACATCAAACACTCGAAGTGGAAGTAGGACCATTGATTGACCAGGATAGGTGTCTGAAGATCACCAACTCTGAAAGATTGGCATATGGAGAAAAGAGAGGATTGAGATTTCAAAACTCCTAATTCTATAAACACGAAAGGATATCGCAGCCGTTGATTCAGAAGGAGAAGATCTGGTTCGTAGATTTGAAAGGCACATATTTGAACTGCAAGTACAGGTAGTATCGTAAATATCGCAAGATAGATGATCCCATAGCATTGCAGGGACATAATTAGTGAGGACTTTAAAAAAATTTGGGTGGGCCCCAGTCCATACCATGGTTTTTCCAAGAGGACACGTGGAGGTTTGAGGAGAATTACGGACCGAAAAGCATTTTGATCCCAAAATGTCATTGGTCGTGCCTGTAATCGCATGGTAACAAGAAGGCACCACCCAAGGTCATATCAAAAGGGGGCTTATCAAAAAAATATCTAATGCTCAGTACTCTGAGATTTCTTAGCAGAGTGAAAGAGAAGGTCACGGGAGCTATAAGACCTACACCAAGGAGACAAAAGGGCCTATTTTTAGATACATAAGGGAACCATTAAGGTTCCAGAGAGTCACTTGACTCAAGAATTGAATATCCTTGTCTGAGAGGTCCTGTAGCCCTATAGGGGAGTAGGGGGATTGCATCAGGTGATATCATAGATGATATTAAGTTTGTTTGTAGACAACTAACAAAAGGAGAAAGGAGGTAAGTTGGTATCAATTATGGTATCAAGAATTTGATTTATGTTTGTAGGTGACGTAGTGGAGTCATGCCACCTAGAAGGCATAGAGAGAATGCATAAATAGAAGAAGAAATGAGGTGACTCCGAGTGAGACTAGACACCATGGAAACGACACAGAGAAGAGCACCATACGCTGGAGATATCAGTGAAGATGAGAGCGAATAAGTAGAGGTCGAAGAAAATGTAGCAGAGGATGCTGCACAAATTCGCTTAATAAAATTTGTTTCAAAGATAAGAGCTGGAGAAAAGATAAAGGTACCAATGTATGAAGGCAATTTGGAAGTTGAAGAATTGTTAGATTGGGTACGTGCTATGGAAAAATACTTTGATTACGAAGATATTGAAGAAGAAAATATGGTGAAGCATGCAGTGAAAAGAATGAAGGGTCATGCAGCACTATGGTGGGATGAACTATAAGCCGAATGCAGGAGAAATAATAAGAAAAAAATTAAAAAATGGGATAGTGATGCAGCCCCCCCACTCTCCCATAAGGCTACGCAACCTCTCGGTCTTGGATATCCGATTCTAGAGTCGAGTGACTCTCTAAAACCTTAACGATTTCCTTCTGTGACTAAGAATAGGCCCTTTCAGATTTTGGTTGTAGGTTTTAATGGTACTTGCTACCCTCCCTTTCGTTCTCCCTGTGAAAGCTGAGAGTGTCGAGTGTTAGCTCCTTTTTTCCGATAAGCTCCCTCTTGATGTGACCTTAGACATGACCATGCAATTGTGGGCATGGATACGAGAGGTTTGAAGTCAAACTAATTTTGGGCCCGCAATCCTCCTCAAGCCTCCATGTCTCCTCTTAACAAAACCACCGTTTGGATTGTGACCCGCCCTCGATATTTTAAACTCCCCGCAACTCATGTTCCCACAATGTTATGGGATTGTCGATCTCATGATCTTGATGATAATGTTTGAATCGATGGCTCAAATATGTGCCTTTAGAATCTATGGACTAGATCTGCCCCTCCTTCAATCAACGTCTATGATCTCCTTCGCAACTACGGACTTCAGGGTTTTGGAATCTCAAACCCAAATTTCTTCCATACTCAAATCTTTCAAAACTCACGATCTGCAAACACCTATCCTGCTAGATCAATGGTTCTTCTCCCACTTCGGATGTTTTACCTTTCAACTCAGATCAACAGTCCTGTGACCCTCTTCTTGATCGATGATCGAGATCTCCTTCGGGTCTCTGGATTTCTAAGGTCTCAAATCTCAAACTTCTTTTTCCCAATGGTTTTTTTTCCTAGAGTCTGCGATCCACTGATGCATGTCCTCCTCATCAAACGATCGAGGATTTATTTGGGTCTTTACCTAGAGCTCACATATGTGTTCCACGTCTCCTCCGAATCTAATGTCTATGAACCACTTCGAGACCTTACCCGGAACTCACGAATTTACGCCACGTCTCCCTTAGATCTCACAGCCCAGATTTTACTTCAAGTCTTCACACTTTGACAATCTCATATTTCAAAATGAAAACTCACTTCAAATTTCCTATAGATCACAATGTGTTGACAAGTGTCCACTTATATATCGAGGGCTCTCGGATCTTTGGGCTTCAGGTGTTTCAACACTTCAACGCTCACCTTCCTCGGGATCTTTCGACCTGTCAACACATGTCCTCTTGGATCCAATGGTCTAGATTCGCTCCAGCCCTATGAATCTCCATGATTTGGAAATATAAAAGTTCAAACTCGCCTCCTCGCGGACTCATAGTATCTGACGAATTAGATTTACTTGGGGGATCCGACGCTTGGATTTTTCCCCGAGAAAACTGACGGTTCAGATATGTTCCTGTTGATCGCGCGACTGATATTTTATTTCAGATCTTCATCTCTTTAGACTCTAGAAATATCAGTTCTCAACTCTTGTGAATTTTCTTTCTCCTCCGTGTATGAAGGACTAAGGATCCTGCACTTCACTCTGATCAAATGGTTGTTGATATTTTTCACAGTGATCCAACGAAAACTGTCGCTCCTCCTCCTAAGCTTCTGAGTTCTTTAGACTTGGAATATTTCTTCATTTTCAAAGGTTTAGAAGCTTTACTCCTCCTTACCAGTTCGACTATTGGCTCTCGCTGAAACTTTATGAAAATTTATATCTCTTCTGAGCTTCATCCTTAAAATTATTTCGATTCCCCTTGCACACTTTGCATTCTTGGGATTTCGATAACTCAGATCGAAGGATTTATTGAAAATAAATTCTTCTTTCCCACCTGGCATTTCTCAGGTTTGGGTTCTTCGACGCTTGGTCATTTCACAATGTTGTGCACACCTTGCACCTGTTCTAAGTTTCCTTTGTTCTCTCTGAACTTCTCTAAGTCACTTTGAGACTCAGTTGACACACTCCTTACGTTAGAGATGCACATATTGCAATTTGCATATGAGTGTCAAAAGAGAAACAATTTAAACTCATCTAGATTCATCACAACTTCATACTAACACTTCTCGAACAATCACACATGAACGAAAATGTAATAAATCACACACACAGAATATATCAATCATTCATCCATACATCAAATGAACACATTCCAAGGATTTGTAACAATTCTATCTATTCTATTCCTTCATGAAAACAATTACATAATGTTTCTTCTACTCTACTTTGTTCTACTGATCTCTCGAATCTCTATATCATTGTTTCTATTATCTTTGTTCTATTACAATGTAACAATGAAAAAATATCTAAGGAATGGCTCCACAATATCTCTCGTCCTGTATGCAACCTATCCTATCAAACTCTTAGCAGTTACCTACTATGTCCAATTACAATAACTAAAAGTTATTGCCAGATAAGATTCAACGCTCAATATTTGCAATCCTTTACAGTCCTTCATGAATTTACATACAAGTTACATTTTAAAAATGTTATTTACAAAATATCTCAACAAATCGATTTATTTATGAGTTAATTTTTCATTTGAAATTCTGTCATTATTGAGATGTCGTTCTTTTGCCTCCACACTTGCATTTTTTAATTTGAAGGTGATGCTCCTGAAAAACAACATAATCACCATGAGAAAGGTGGAAGTTCTAGAGAAGGACAACATGGAGGAAGAAGATCTTTTCCAGAGGAAGAGGAAGAGGAAGAGCCATAGGAGGCATAGTTAAATGTTATACCTATGGAAAGAAAGGGCAAAAGTCTTGGGAATGTCCCGAGAGAAAGAACGAAGGAGGAGGTGAAGAACATGTTTTTGAAGAATAGAAGCATGTGGAAGCAGAAGCAACAGAAGGAGGAAATAACCTCATGATGAGGAAGATTCTTCTTAAACCAAAGAAGGAGATGGAGGAACCAGTTTAGTAAACAAGTCTGTTTATAACTTCTTGCAAGATGAAGGACAGAGTTTGCAAGGTGATCATAGACAGTGGGAGCACTAATAATCTAGTATCCATAGAGATGGTGGAGAAACAATAGTTGAAGACAACTTCACATCCAAAGTTCAAACCCATACAAGGTATCATGGTTTCAAAAAGGACATCAAATAATGGTAACTCAACAATGCCAAGTTGAATTTAAGATAGGAGGTTATAAGGGTGAAATATTATGTGATGTAATTCCTATGGATATCTATCATATTTTGTTGGGGATACCATGGAAGTTTGATAGAAAAGTTATTCATGATGGAAGAAAGGATACTTGTACCCTAGAAAATAATGGTAGGACACATATGTTGTTACCCATAGAAGACAAAGAGAAAAAGAGGGAACCTAGTTCAAGTATACTTTTCATGAGTGGGAAGGTGTTATCAAAAATCATGTGTGGGGGTTTTTTTGCCTTTGGAAAAGGCATTAGTGAAAAAAAGTGGTGAAAAATGAGTCAAGAACCCAGTTATCCTAAGTTTGGGGCCACATGAGTGCCTTTCTCTATGCAGCGTGCAGATCTAGATGGCCAGGACGTACGTGCTCAAATATGCGACCAAGATTCAATTTCAGACCCCCCTTTCTCTTCTACCTTTAGACAGGGGAGGGAGGTCCAATATTATAGTTTTCTAGTGCGTGGATTTGGATGGCCAGAACCAACGCGCTCAGATATATGGCGCAGGTTCAATTCCGAACCCCCCGTGTCATTCTTCCTATAATGGGGGGGTCCGATATGGGTAGTTTTCCAATGCAGGACCCCACTAACATGGCATCCTCT
>JZKD02S1920441.1:0-13400 GCA_000966675.3 Picea glauca | reverse complement strand
CAGCGATGATGAACACAGTGAAGAAAAGGCATAAATATTTTCACTGGAAAAAAGAGGCTGAGAAGAGCTTCAATCTGTTGAAGTGGAAGATCACGGAACAACCAGTTTTGGTGTTGCTAGATTTCCAAAAGATGTTTCAGGTGAAATGCGATGCAAGCGGGTTTTCCATAGGAGCGGTCTTGAGTCAGGAAGACAGACCGATTGCATATTTCAGTGAGAAACTGAATGAAGCAAAATTGAAGTATTCCACGTATGATAAGGAGTTATATGCTATCATACAAGCATTGAAGAAGTGGAGGCATTACTTGATCCCAAAAGAATTTGTTTTATATAGTGATAACCATGCATTATAGTTTGTGACTCAACAAGAGAAGTTGAATCAGAGACATGTAAAATGGGTAGAGTATATGCATAATTTCACATTTGTGATTAAGCATATTTCGGGTACTGCTAACAAAGTGGTTGATGCTTTGAGCAGAAAGTGTTTGTTGTTGCAGGAGTTCCGAGTCAAGACCTTAGGTTTTGATGATCTCAAGGACATGTACGCAAGTGATGCAGATTTTGCAGAAGCATATGAAGCAGCTAAGAATCCATTTCTCAGAGACAGAAGCCCTTGGATAGACTACATGATCCAAGAGGGATTGTTGTTCAGAGGAAATCAATTGTGCATTCAGAAATTCTCCATGAGGGAGAACTTGTTGAAGGAGAAACACAGTGGAGGATTAGCAGGACATTTTGGCCATGATAAGACATTCACGAAGCTGAGAGAATCATACTTTTGGCTAGGAATTTGAATATATGTCAAAAGGTTCATTGACAGATGTCGAATTTTCCATCATTCGAAAGGAAGGAAGAAAAATGCAGGTTTTTATCAACCGTTGCCCATACCAGAGAGGCCATGGGATGCGATCAACATGGATTTTATATTGGCATTGCCAAGGACACAAAGAGGGGTTGATTCAATCTTTGTGATAATGGATAGGTTTTCTAAGATGGCACATTTCATCCCATGTCAGAAAACCAATGATGCAACTCAAATCGAAAATTTGTTCTTCAAAGAGGTCATTCAACTTCATGGATTGCTGAAAAGCATAGTTTCGGACAGAGATACAAAATTCATAGGGAATTTTTGGAGGACCTTATGGAAGAAGTTGGGAACTAACTTGGCGTTTAGTTCAACTTATCATCCCCAGACGGATGGACAAACAGAAGTGGTCAACAAAAGTCTGAGAGACTTACTGAGAAGCTTGGTGACAGAGCACCACAGCAGTTGGGACAATATATTGCCACAGACAGAGTTTGCATACAACAACTCAGTGAATCGGAGCACAGGTCAGAGTCCATTTCATATTGTATATGGCATGCATCTGAGGGGAGTTTTTGAATTGAGGGATTTAGAACAGACTACGACTAGAAGCGCAAGTGCTGAAGAATTCGTAGAGGTGATGAAGGAACTTCACAACCAGGTGAAGGAGCGATTGCTGAAATCAAGCCAGGAGTATAAGCGCAGAACAGATCAACATCAGAGACAACTTCAGTTTGAATTTGGTGATCTGGTTCTGGCACATTTGAGGAAAGAAAGTTTCCTGAGGGGAACATACAATAAATTAAAAATGAGAAAATTGGGCCATGTAAGGTCTTGAAGAAATTGGGGGAAAATGCTTATGAGATCGAGTTACCGGATGGGATCGAAATATCTCCGATATTCAATGTCGCAGATTTATACCCATACAGGGTTAGAGAATAAGAGACTGGAACTGAGAAACCAATGATCCAGTGGATAGAACAGATGCCAGTTGTAGAGAAGTCACAGATGGAATGCATACTGGACAAGAGAGTGGGTAAGAAGACCAGAAGGAAAGAATACTATGAGTATCTAGTCAAGTGGAAGAACCATCCAGTTGAAGATGCTAGCTGGGAGGATAAAGAAAAAATATAGAAGAATGGACAGACCATGCAGGAGCTCATGGACAGGAGCCCATGAAATTTTTCAAGCGAGGGAGTATGATGCAGGAGCATCGCCAACACGACAAGCGAGCCATCGCAGAAGTGGAAGACAACTGGATAAGCCAACACAAATTTTGAAATTGCCTTGGAGTTGTTGTGCGATCTTAAATGATCCATTTAAGATGAGGCACACTTGTATATTGTAAATGGACCTTGAGCGGATAGCTCTCATCCTTAGTATATAGATAACATTTAATATAGTTAATGCGGGTAGATAGGATTTTAATTCATAGATTAGACTGTTTTAGAAAGGAGGAGGGAGAACGGATATAGACACCCTCATTGTATCATTGTAACATTAGCCTGAGCACGGAATAGAAGCAGGAAGAGAAAGAGCAAGCAAAGAGCTGTGTAAGACATCCATGTACATACATTTGAATCAATAGAAGAAGCTTGATTCAAATTCATGGTTATGTGTCTGTTCTCTGTGTATTGATGTTATGCTCAATTGATGTTTGCTTCCTGTTATACATTTTCTTTTATATGCTGTGTATATGATTTCATGCATGAATTGAAGTCCGAGAGGGAGTTGGAATGAGTTTCAATTGTTTCTCTATCTGAGCCATAGGATTCCTGCAAGGTGTGCAGTCGAATTGTCCGCAAGGAGTGCGTTGACAGAGGGTTTAGATAAAGATAATTTTTGTTCTCATTCATCTCGGAAAGTGCATTTGGGCACAGGAGCCGTGCAAGGAGTGTGCAGGCTAGGTAAAGATCTCAGGGTTGTGAACCTAAGTGAAGAGTTGGAAGATTGTTGGTGCAGGCATGTGTAGATTCGAGGAGTTTCAATACTTAGACGTGGTTGAATATTTTCCACAAGGAGTGCGTGCAAAGGGGTTTTCTTTCTGAAGAGCAAAAGTTGTAGGAAATCTCAGGAAGGACAAGTATTCAAATTTGTCGAAGGATCTCATAGATAAGTTGTGGTTGAAGTATTTGAGCAGGCACTGTAAGTTTGCGCACAGGAGAACAAGTCTTCATGGAGGAAGGAGCAGACAGTTAGAATTCCCTGAGGAGAATTCGCGAATCACCGTAAAGCACTAGATCTTGGAAAGGTGCAGGGAATATATGACGATGTGTTCCCAAAGGGTTCCAAGCTCAGGAGAGGTGGAGCCGTTCATCAGGACCACAAGGGTCATTGGATCCACACGTATATCGTGGATCGGGGTTTTGTAGGTCGAAGCTCCAAATTATTGCAGCAGGAATTGCGATATCGCGATACGCGATATCCCGACAGTCAAAGGACAGGGTGTGTGGGGCCACAGGAAGTTAGTGGAGGACAGGTGGCACACCAAATCAAAGTTTGGAAAAGTAAAGTCCTGAAACAATTGACATCAGGATTTGCGATCCCGCGAAGTCCAAAATCCTGATAGGAGTGACGGGAAGTGGAAAAATTCAACTCGCACGTGCGTGTCGGAGTTTCGACGTATCGGGTATCGGGAGTCAGTAAGACGAGTTGCTTGGTATCGCGAGTGCTGAAATTGTGATAGGGAAATTTCCGATAGAGAAAAGAGGAAATTCAGTGTTGAATGGCCATCAGGTCTCAGGGTTTTGAGAGCCCAGTGATCAACCCTTTGACATCGTGAAGTCATGAATTCTGATTCCCTAATAAGAAAAGAGAGGGGGATCATGCGGAGGTTTCTGTGGGTGAATATTTCCCAACAGGGAAATAGAAGAACCTTGGCGTTCTTCGAGCCGAGGGAAAGAGAAGATCTTGTGTGCGCGCATGGACATTCCGACCTGCGGGTGGTGAAGGGGGCGCGTTGTTGTCACATATACAACATCTAAGGGTGAAGGTGTAAAATATCCAAAGAAAGTTTCAAAAGGGCACTTACCTGTAGAAGTGTGGACTACTCTGTTATAAGAGTGTTGTAAATAGATCACATTTTCATTCCAGGTATTCAAATGCTTATTATTATAACCCCACAAAAGATGCACCAAATTCATTTTAACTAATTATATCTTCCATATGTTTGTGGACGGAATGTTCTATACCTCTTCAACTTAGTGTCCATCTTCTCCCACAACGTAGTCCAAAATTCATTGAGAAATAGGGTGTCCCTATGTGAAATTATGCTCATTGGTATCCCAAAGTGCACCCAGGCCTATTCAAAGAACTTATTTGTTGCTTATTGTTAGTGATGGTATTTTTACAAGGCATGATAATGCACATTTATTTGAACTTGTCAACTACCAAAAATAGATAGCCATTCCCCTTCCTGGTTCTTGGTAAACCTCCCACAAAATCCATGGAAATGCTTCCCCAAGGTTGAGTGGGTACATGTAAAACATGGTATAGACCTTACTTACTTTTGTTGGGATTGTTGGTACAACAAATTATAAATCTTCTAATATATTGTTCTACATCTTCTTTCATTTTGGGCCAATACACATATCTTTGTAAGTTGGCAATTGTCTTCCCAACACCAAAATATCCTACAACCTTGGCAGTATGTGACTCTCTGATAAGTTGTAATCATTCACATTTAGGAACATAAAGCTTGTCGAGCTTGTAGAGTAAACCATTTTGGAAATTGTAGTCATCCTTTCCATCACCTTATTCTATATGAACTTGTCCTTTTAGCTATTGAAACACCTCCTTGAAGTCCTAATATTTTGTGTATTCATCTTTGTATTCATCATGGATAAAAGAATCCATCTATATTAGAGTTCCAAAAAATGTAATCCTAGATGTGGGTGATTATGAAAGCATGTCTACCAACTTATTTGTGCTACCATTTGTATACGTCGTGACCAAATGAAATTTTTGTTAAAAAAAATCCACTTGTAATGTCTATCTTGTTGTATATTACTTTGCGCCTGCAAATAATTTAGTGGTTTGTGATCTATGTGGATGATGGTCTCCTTTCCCATTAAATAGTGTTTCAACTTTTTGACAACTTGTACCAAGGCATATATCTCCTTGTCATAGGTAGGTTAGTTGAGAACTTCCCCATGAAATACTTCAGAATGATAGCAGATGGGCCTTCCTCCCTGTATCAATACTACTCCCATGGCATACCCACTTGCATTTATCTCCACTTCGAAAGGATTTTGCAATTTTGGTAGTGTGAGCACTGACACTTGACTAATATTTATTTTCATCTAGTAAAGGCCTTATATTGGTTCTTTCCCCACTAGAAACTCTTACCACTACCTGTTATGGTGTGGAGTGGTGGAGTTATTGTTGAAAATGAAGCTATGAAATTCTACAAGTATTACTTTGCCCCCAAAAAACTCCTAAACCTAGTTATATTTGTAGGAATGAGTCATTCCATGATGGCCTCCATCTTTGAGGTATACATATTTATCTCCCCTCCACAGATAACATGCCCAAAATACACCAAACAATGCTGAGAAAACTCACATTTCTTGAGATTTTCTAGCATCTGGTGCTTTTTCAAAGTCTCTAACACCTACATAAGATGTGACATATTCTCCTCCTAGGTATCACTATAAACCATTATATCATCCAAATAGAAAATAAAAAATGAATCTAGATAAGGGCGTAAAACATTATTCATTAGTTTCATAAATCTATATGGTGCATTACATAAACCAAATGGCATAACCAACCACTCATACAAACCTTGCCTTGTCTTGAAGGAAGTTTTTATAGCAATTATTTCCACACCTTATGCATCATGCTTTTATGGCCTACCCTTTCGCTCAGCAGACTCATTTTCCCCATTTTTTCCTAATCAAAATTCAAAAATTCAAAACTTTTTACATATACACAGGCTATAGTTATACAATTTTCATATATGCAGGTTGCTCCATTACAACCCGCATACATCGGGTTTTGTGCTCAAAATTAAAATATTTCATATTTTTCATGCCATATCATGGGATCCATGATCATTGGCCCTTCATATGCTAGAAACACTCTAATTTGACCCTTTAGTTCCCCTTGGAGGCTATAAAATGAGCCATATACAAGATTTGAAGGGGGAGAAAAGGGGAGATAAAATACACTCTAGAGAATGTTTTCCCTATGTTACATCATTGAGTCTGCAATCCTTAGTCCTTTAAGTCTAAACTATCCTTATGTTCACCATCTAATATCTCCCTATTATGTGAAGGAGGAACACAATTACTCCTAGAACTTGTGATCTTTCCTTACGGAGGATTGAAGTGGTGAAGGCCTAGGTGGAGGGACTTAGTTTCTAGGTTTCAAAAATTTGTTGATACAGAAGGTTGTCACGTATGTACTTCTGATGATTATATTAATAGAAATACTATTTTCATGTCCAATTATATGTTGCAAAGGTTTATATTATTTTTCATGGGTAAATTTGCTATATATGTTAATGGATTATGTTGGTTTATATGATAATATTCCATACATTTTCCATATGCATGTGTTTCTTGTATGTAGAGAACAAGTTTTAAGTATTAGGAATTAGATTGTGAGATCAACAATGATCTCCTATGAGCATCTACAAGAGGTAGGATTATAGCCTTTATTTTGTTGGCATTTCCATTTATCTAGCATATTTGAGATTTGAGTTGATTTCTTGGTGTCATTTTATCTATTTTGGTCCTACCCAAAACTATAGAGATTTATTCCTCGCAAAAAAAGTCTTCTAGGTATATTATTATTTCAGTCGTACTTGGTGATATCCTAATTTCAAATCCATCTTAGTTAAGTACTTGACATGCTACAATTGGTCCAATAGATCATCAATCCTTGGNCAGCGATGATGAACACAGTGAAGAAAAGGCATAAATATTTTCACTGGAAAAAAGAGGCTGAGAAGAGCTTCAATCTGTTGAAGTGGAAGATCACGGAACAACCAGTTTTGGTGTTGCTAGATTTCCAAAAGATGTTTCAGGTGAAATGCGATGCAAGCGGGTTTTCCATAGGAGCGGTCTTGAGTCAGGAAGACAGACCGATTGCATATTTCAGTGAGAAACTGAATGAAGCAAAATTGAAGTATTCCACGTATGATAAGGAGTTATATGCTATCATACAAGCATTGAAGAAGTGGAGGCATTACTTGATCCCAAAAGAATTTGTTTTATATAGTGATAACCATGCATTATAGTTTGTGACTCAACAAGAGAAGTTGAATCAGAGACATGTAAAATGGGTAGAGTATATGCATAATTTCACATTTGTGATTAAGCATATTTCGGGTACTGCTAACAAAGTGGCTGATGCTTTGAGCAGGAGGTGTTTGTTGTTGCAGGAGTTCCGAGTCAAGATCTTAGGTTTTGATGATCTCAAGGACATGTACGCATGTGATGCAGATTTTGCAGAAGCATATGAAGCAGCTGAGAATCCATTTCTCAGAGACAGAAGCCCTTGGATAGACTACATGATCCAAGAGGGATTGTTGTTCATAGGAAATCAATTGTGCATTCAGAAATTCTCCATGAGGGAGAACTTGTTGAAGGAGAAACACAGTGGAGGATTAGTAGGACATTTTGGCCATGATAAGACATTCACGAAGCTAAGAGAATCATACTTTTGGCTAGGAATTTGAATATATGTCAAAAGGTTCATTGACAGATGTCAAATTTTGCATCATTCGAAAGGAAGGAAGAAAAATGCAGGTTTTTATCAACCGTTTCCCATACCAGAGAGGCCATGGGATGCAATCAACATGGATTTTATATTGGCATTGCCAAGGACACAAAGAGGGGTTGATTCAATCTTTGTGATAGTGGATAGGTTTTCTAAGATGGCACATTTCATCCCATGTCAGAAAACTAGTGATGCAACTCACATCGAAAATTTGTTCTTCAAAGAGGTCATTCAACTTCATGGATTGCTGAAAAGCATAGTCTCGGACAGAGATACGAAATTCATAGGGCATTTTTGGAGGACCTTATGGAAGAAGTTGGGAACTAACTTGGCATTTAGTTCAGCTTATCATCCCCAGACGAATGGACAAACAAAAGTGGTCAACAAAAGTCTGAGAGACTTACTGAGAAGCTTGGTGACAGAGCACCACAGCAGTTGGGACAATATATTGCCACAGGTAGAGTTTGCATACAACAACTCAGTGAATCGGAGCACAGGTCAGAGTCCATTTTAGATTGTATATGGAATGCATCTGAGGGGAGTTTTTGAATTGAGGGATTTAGAACAGACTATGACTAGAAGCGCAAGTGCTGAAGAATTCGTAGAGGCGATGAAGGAACTTCACAACCAGGTGAAGGAGCGATTGCTGAAATCAAGCCAGGAGTATAAGCGCAGAACAGATCAGCATCGGAGACAACTTTAGTTTGAATTTGGTGATCTGGTTCTGGCACATTTGAGGAAAGAAAGGTTCCTGAGGGGAACATACAATAAATTAAAAATGAGAAAATTGAGCCATGTAAGGTCTTGAAAAAATTGGGGGAAAATGCTTATGAGATCGAGTTACCGGATGGGATCGAAATATCTCCAATATTCAATGTCGTAGATTTATACCCATACAGGGTTAGAGAAGAAGAGACTGGAACTGAGAAACCAATGATCCATTGGATAGAACAGATGCCAGTTGTAGAGAAGTCGCAGATGGAATGCATACTGGACAAGAGAGTGGGTAAGAAGACTAGAAGGAAAGAATACTATGAGTATCTAGTCAAGTGAAAGAACCATCCAGTTGAAGATGCTAGATGGGAGGCTAAAGAAAAAATATAGAAGCATGGACAGACCATGCAGGAGCTCATGGACAGGATCCCATGAAAATTTTCAAGCGAGGGAGTATGATGCAGGAGCATCGCCAACACGACAAGCGAGCCATCGCAGAAGTAGAAGACAACTGGATAAGCCAACACAAATTTTGAAATTGCCTTGGAGTTGTTGTGCGATCTTAAATGAGCCATTTAAGATGAGGCGCACTTGTATATTGTAAATGGACCTTGAGCGGATAGCTCTCATCCTTAGTATATAGATAACATTTAATATAGTTAATGCAGGTAGATAGGATTTTAATTCATAGATTAGACTATTTTAGAAAGGAGGAGGGAGAACGGATATAGACACCCTCATTGTATCATTGTAACATTAGCCTGAGCACGGAATAGAAGCAGGAAGAGAAAGAGAAAGAAAAGAGATGTGTAAGACATCCATTTACAGACATTTGAATTAATAGAAGAAGCTTGATTCAAATTCATGGTTATGTGTCTGTTCTCTGTGTATTGATGTTATGCTCAATTGATGTTTGCTTCCTGTTATACATTTTCTTTTATATTCTATGTATATGATTTCATGCATGAATTGAAGTCTGAGAGGGAGTTGGAATGAGTTTCAATTGTTTCTCTATTTGAGCCATAGGATTCCTGCAAGGTGTGCAGTCGAATTGTCCGCAAGGAGTGCGTTGACAGAGGGTTTATATAAAGATAATTTTTGTTCTCATTCATCTCGGAAAGTGCATTTGGGCACAGGAGCCGTGCAAGGAGTGCGCAGGCTAGGTAAAGATCTCAGGGTTGTGAACCTAAGTGAAGAGTTGGAAGACTGTTGGTGCAGGCATGCGCAGATTCGAGGAGNNNCCTTCAACCTTTCGTCTTCAGAAAGAAAACCCCTTTCCACAAGGAGTGCGTGCAAAGGGGTTTTCTTTCTGAAGACGAAAGGTTGTAGGAAAGCTCAGGAAGGACAAGTATTCAAATTTGTCAAAGGATTTCATAGATAACTTGTGGTTGAAGTATTCGAGCAGGCACTGTAAGTTTGCGCACAGGAGAACAAGTCTTCATGGAGGAAGGAGCAGACAGTTAGAATTCCCTGAGGAGAATTCACGAATCACCGTAAAGCACTAGATCTTGGAAAGGTGCAGGGAAGATATGATGATGTGTTCCCAAAGGGTTCCAAGCTCAGGAGAGGTGGAGCCATTCATCAGGACCACAAGGGTCATTGGATCCACACGTATATCGTGGATCGGGGTTTTGTAGGTCGACGCTCCAAATTATTGCAGCAGGAATTGCGATATCGCGATACGCGATATCCCAACAGTCGAAGGACAGGGTGTGTGGGGCCACAGAAAGTTAGTGGAGGACAGGTGGCACACCAAATCAAAGTTTGGAAAAGTAAAGTCTCGAAACCATTGACATCAGTATTCGTGATCCCGCAAAGTCCAAAATCCCGATAGGAGTGATGGGAAGTGGAAAAAGTCAACTCGCACGTGCGTGTCGAAGTTTCGACGTATTGGGTATCGTGAGTCAGTAAGACGAGTTGCTTGGTATCGCGAGTGCTGAAATTGTGATAGGGAAATTTCTGATAGAGAAAATAGGAAAGTCAGTGTTGAATGGCCATTGGGTCTCGAGGTTTTGAGAGCCCAGTGATCAACCCTTTGAAATCGCGAAGTCACGAAGTCCGATTCCCCAATAAGAAAAGAGAGGGGGATCATGCGGAGGTTTCTGTGGGTGAAGATTTCCCAATAGGGAAATAGAAGAACCTTGGCGTTCTTCGAGCCGAGGGAAAGAGAAGATCTTGTGTGCGCGCATGGACATTCCAACCTGCGGGTGGTGAAGGGGGCGCGTTGCTGTCACATATACAACATCTAAGGGTGAAGGTGTAAAATATCCAAAGAAAGTTTCAAAAGGGCACTTACCTGTAGAAGTGTGGACTGCTCTGTTATAAGAGTGTTGTAAATAGATCACATTTTCATTCCAGGTATTCAAATGCTTATTATTATAACCCCACAAAAGATGCACCAAATTCATTTTGACTAATTATATCTTCCATATGTTTGTGGATGGAATGTTCTATACCTCTTCAACTTAGTGTCCATCTTCTCCCACAACGTAGTCCAAAATTCACTGAGAAATAGGGTGTCCCTATGTGAAATTATGCTCATTGGTATCCCAAAGTGCACCCAGACCTATTCAAAGAAATTATTTGTTGCTTATTGTTAGTGATGGTATTTTTACAAGGCATGATAATGCACATTTATTTGAACTTGTCAACTACCACAAATAGATAGCCATTCCCCTTCCTGGTTCTTGGTAAACCTCCCACAAAATCCATGGAAATGCTTCCCCAAGGTTGAGTGGGTACATGTAAAACATGGTATATACCTTACTTACTTTTGTTGGGATTGTTGGTACAACATATTATAAATCTTCTAATATATTGTTCTACATCTTCTTTCATTTTGGTCCAATACACATATCTTTGTAAGTTGGCAATTGTCTTCCCAACACCAAAATATCCTACAACCTTGGCAGTATGAGACTCTCTGATAAGTTGTAATCATTCACATTTAGGAACATAAAGCTTGTCGAGCTTGTAGAGTAAACCATTTTGGAAATTGTAGTCATCCTTTCCATCACCTTATTCTATATGAACTTGTCCTTTTAGCTATTGAAACACCTCCTTGAAGTCCTAATATTTTGTGTATTCATCTTTGTATTCATCATGGATAAAAGAATCCATCTATATTAGAGTTCCAAAAAATGTAATCCTAGATGTGGGTGATTATGAAAGCATGTCTACCAACTTATTTGTGCTACCATTTGTATACGTCGTGACCAAATGAAATTTTTGTTAAAAAAAATCCACTTGTAATGTCTATCTTGTTGTATATTACTTTGCGCCTGCAAATAATTTAGTGGTTTGTGATCTATGTGGATGATGGTCTCCTTTCCCATTAAATAGTGTTTCAACTTTTTGACAACTTGTACCAAGGCATATATCTCCTTGTCATAGGTAGGTTAGTTGAGAACTTCCCCATGAAATACTTCAGAATGATAGCAGATGGGCCTTCCTCCCTGTATCAATACTACTCCCATGGCATACCCACTTGCATTTATCTCCACTTCGAAAGGATTTTGCAATTTTGGTAGTGTGAGCACTGACACTTGACTAATATTTATTTTCATCTAGTAAAGGCCTTATATTGGTTCTTTCCCCACTAGAAACTCTTACCACTACCTGTTATGGTGTGGAGTGGTGGAGTTATTGTTGAAAATGAAGCTATGAAATTCTACAAGTATTACTTTGCCCCCAAAAAACTCCTAAACCTAGTTATATTTGTAGGAATGAGTCATTCCATGATGGCCTCCATCTTTGAGGTATACATATTTATCTCCCCTCCACAGATAACATGCCCAAAATACACCAAACAATGCTGAGAAAACTCACATTTCTTGAGATTTTCTAGCATCTGGTGCTTTTTCAAAGTCTCTAACACCTACATAAGATGTGACATATTCTCCTCCTAGGTATCACTATAAACCATTATATCATCCAAATAGAAAATAAAAAATGAATCTAGATAAGGGCGTAAAACATTATTCATTAGTTTCATAAATCTATATGGTGCATTACATAAACCAAATGGCATAACCAACCACTCATACAAACCTTGCCTTGTCTTGAAGGAAGTTTTTATAGCAATTATTTCCACACCTTATGCATCATGCTTTTATGGCCTACCCTTTCGCTCAGCAGACTCATTTTCCCCATTTTTTCCTAATCAAAATTCAAAAATTCAAAACTTTTTACATATACACAGGCTATAGTTATACAATTTTCATATATGCAGGTTGCTCCATTACAACCCGCATACATCGGGTTTTGTGCTCAAAATTAAAATATTTCATATTTTTCATGCCATATCATGGGATCCATGATCATTGGCCCTTCATATGCTAGAAACACTCTAATTTGACCCTTTAGTTCCCCTTGGAGGCTATAAAATGAGCCATATACAAGATTTGAAGGGGGAGAAAAGGGGAGATAAAATACACTCTAGAGAATGTTTTCCCTATGTTACATCATTGAGTCTGCAATCCTTAGTCCTTTAAGTCTAAACTATCCTTATGTTCACCATCTAATATCTCCCTATTATGTGAAGGAGGAACACAATTACTCCTAGAACTTGTGATCTTTCCTTACGGAGGATTGAAGTGGTGAAGGCCTAGGTGGAGGGACTTAGTTTCTAGGTTTCAAAAATTTGTTGATACAGAAGGTTGTCACGTATGTACTTCTGATGATTATATTAATAGAAATACTATTTTCATGTCCAATTATATGTTGCAAAGGTTTATATTATTTTTCATGGGTAAATTTGCTATATATGTTAATGGATTATGTTGGTTTATATGATAATATTCCATACATTTTCCATATGCATGTGTTTCTTGTATGTAGAGAACAAGTTTTAAGTATTAGGAATTAGATTGTGAGATCAACAATGATCTCCTATGAGCATCTACAAGAGGTAGGATTATAGCCTTTATTTTGTTGGCATTTCCATTTATCTAGCATATTTGAGATTTGAGTTGATTTCTTGGTGTCATTTTATCTATTTTGGTCCTACCCAAAACTATAGAGATTTATTCCTCGCAAAAAAAGTCTTCTAGGTATATTATTATTTCAGTCGTACTTGGTGATATCCTAATTTCAAATCCATCTTAGTTAAGTACTTGACATGCTACAATTGGTCCAATAGATCATCAATCCTTGG
>JZKD02S1920430.1:22567-37429 GCA_000966675.3 Picea glauca | reverse complement strand
CATGACACATACCATGATACCTCGGACCAATTACCTCATGGAGCAAGAGTCCTCTCTGATGCAAGTCCAAGCCGATGGTGATGGAAGCTGCTGCTGCTGACAAGACAAGTCTGGCGAGGAAGAAGAAGAATGGGCCCTCTAGGGCCATGCTCAGGTCAATCCTGCTCTCAATACTTCATGTCTAGGACATGTGGACCTCGAGACATGATCTCCTAGTTATCCCTAGATATCGGGGATAACAGGGACTACTCCCCTGTTGAGTTTTGGGTACCTTGGAAAGTGGCCCCTTGAGTTATTGAGTCTCTAACTCAAAGGGGGAAATATTTGAGTCTCACCACTTTACTTTATGTTATAAAGTCAAAGTGTCTTTATTTCACTTAAGTCACAAAGTGATTTTAATAACATAAAGTGACTTAGGAGACTTGAGTCATTTTGGAGATTTAATCTCCACCATTGATTGGAGGTTTGGCCTAAGATTTAATCTTGGCCATTGGTTTCCTAGGTTAGCGTAAGGATGAGACTAAAGGAGGCAAAAGAGGAAAAAGAGATTTCCATTCATTTACTTGGAGATTAGAGTGAAGAGAGGAGAGGAGAAGAGAGATTTTTGGGGTTTGGAGAAGAAGGGTGCACTTGTGAGAAGCAAGGGCGCAATAGAGGCTTGAGTACGCCATCTTGAGAAGGGAGGACACAAGCATAGAGGAAGGGCGCCATCTTGTGAAGAGAGGGTGTATGCTAGTGTTGGGTGCAAGAAAGAGCAAGGGGCACATCCATGGAATAGGGGCGCACCAAACTTCATGAAGGTTGGCGCACTTGGTGAAGGGAAGGCGCACTTGTTTGGTTGAGGGCGCACTAGATCATAGAAGAATATGGGGGGCACATCCATTGAAGAGGGGCGTTATTCTTTGAGGCATGAACAAGGGCGCAAGGGCTTTAAACCAAACAAGAGTGCAAACACCAAGTCTAGCAGGAAAGCAAGAGCAAGGGCGCAAGTCCCAAGAGGGGGCACACTTCATCAAACGATCTTCAAGGCCAAGTTCAAGTGGAGTTGGCAATTTGTATCAAGTTCCTTTGTATTTGCTCTTATTGCTATTTTGAGTTCTCCATAATAAAATTTCTCTTCCAATTGGTTTTCCCCATGGGGGTTTTTACAGGGTCATGTTGACCAAAAATATGTGTAAAGATCTTGTGGCTTGCATTCTTTTATTTCAGCAAGTAGGTGTAAAGATCCTAGAGGAGTATTTTATTTTTTGATGCATGTATAAGAGCTAACTTGGACAACAAAACTATCCTAATTAAACCCTTCACAAAGATGCATCAAAAGAGAAAAAATCACAAGCTTAAGGGAAGACTCAATGGGCAGAGATTTCAGACTTGGTGGCTGTCCTAAAATAGTTTTGAAAACCCTTGAAATTAGTGTCCAACAAAGAGGTCAAAGACAGGCCTGTTGGGCAGCCTTAGGAACCTCAAAATTTCTTCATGGTATCAAAGCCAAAGGGCACAAGAGTTGGCTGATTTAGTGTGCAAACAGTTGGCAGATTTTTACTTCACCTCGCAGCAGCTAGCATAAGAATTGTTTGGTCAAAGTAGCATTAGTTTTTAGCATCAGATGGCAACCATGTTGGTGGCAGGTTTGAGGGTGGAGGATAGGCTAGCGAGGGAAGGAAATTGGTCTCCGTGGAAAGCTAGGATAGTCTTGATCTTGGAGGAACTTGAGCAATATGGGATATTGTAGAGAATCTCGTAGTACCTCCTATAGATGCAGTGCTCATGGCTGAGTTCCGAAAGAGGAACATCAAGCCCAAGAGGATTGTCTTTGATGCGATCAAGGACCATATCATACCTCATGTGTATGGTAAGAACTTTGCATTTCAGATGTGGCAGTCCTTGTGTGGTCTTTACCAGAGCCCTAACCAGAACTAGAAGATGGTGCTCAAGGAGAAGTTAAGGGGCACCAAGATGACGAAGACTGATTCAATGACATCATTCCTCACAGGATTTTCTCAGATTTGTGATGAGTTGGCAGTGGTTGGCGAGATAGTACATCCCTATGAGTTAGTGAGGACAGCCTTAAACGACTTCTCCAAACCTTGGGAGAGTTTTGTATGAGGCATCGTGGTTGTTATCCTCAATTTCTAGGGATAACTAAGGAGATGATGTCTCGAGGCCATCAGGTTGCAGACATGGAATACCGAGAGACAGATGATTGACATCGTCCACAAGCACAAACAGAGACCCACTTCACCACCACACACCCTAGATTCGTGACGATGGCATCAACCACATCAGCTTGCTTCCGAAAGACGATGGGTCTTGTTCCATGAGGTACAAGTCACGTATCGTGGTAGGTGTCACTTTAATATTTGAGGTATTTTAGTATGTTGTATTTACTATTTAACGCTGCCATTGATTATAGAGCGTTTGCTTGGAAATTATGCTCTTTGCCTTGTTTCACCTTGGTGGTTGACATTGCGCCCTAGTAAGTGGTCACCCTTAGGGATGGGTTTGTTACTCGGAGGTCTCCTTGACAAGACATCGTGCCATTCCTGATCATACTTACCATTTTTCACACTTCACCCATTTTTTGTCTCCTTATCTTCTGGGATTTTCGGGTGTATTGACCCTAAAAGGGATTGTACCTCATTTCATGGGAAGAAGGGGCTGAAGGCCCAGAGGTTTGTAGCTAGCGAAATATAAAAGCCAATCATAAACCTTCTAGAAGCTCGCCCAGGGATTCGACGACAATGAAATGTCTCTCATAAGAAACTGATGGGACCCGTGAAAAATAACAATATAAAAAACTGCCAACCAAGGTAGAGTGTGTGTGGGCAATGTTTTTCATGCTTAGGTAGAAGTCCCACACATTGTCTTCAACTTGGGGAAGCATAGTGTGAACAGGGTAGAGTTGAGGTGGGCAATGTTTTCCATGCTTAGGTAGAAGCCCCCACCTTGGCTTCAACCTGGAAACATTTTAATAATTAATGGCAATAAATGGGCTTGGAAAAAGGATGCATTGAAAACGAAGGTGCAGCACACCTTCTACAAAGGCACCCATAAATGAGAAAATACGAACCCTTGTATGTCATGAACCCCATGCCCAAAAGTCTTACCCCCATCCACTTCATCTTCTCCAATGACTTAGAGAGGTTTTGCACCTAGGAAACACTCCTTGACTTAAGAACTCATTCACCCAATAGGTCACCTTGTCAACCCTCCCATACCTAAACTTGGCAAATTGAATAGGGTCTTTGAGCACTTGTTTAATTTGATGAGGCAGTTTTTGATGTACATGCTTAGGTGGCTCTTATATTAAATGTGATTTTACTTGCCATGATGCTTTGACTTGAGATCCTTGGAGAGCGTACTTGTCTATCTTTGCAGGACCTTGTTGATGAACAATTTGGAAGAACAAGCCCAGCTTGGGCCTTCATTGGGGCAGGAAGCCCATCGGTTGGATGCCATGGCCCAGACCTTGGGGCAGTACAGGAGATGAACGTTGCATTTGGAGGCAAAGGAAGAGACCTTGGAGGACCTCACCTAGCCCTTGCAAGCCCAACGATTTTCCTTTGGAGGCTAAAATGTCATCTTGGAGGGCTTGACGTCACCCTAAGACTAGGGTTTTGGTGGTGATGTGATGTTTGATGGACACTTGGCACTTTTGATGAGGAGGATCCCTTGTACCTTGGAGAGAAGACCCCAATGCATGAAGGGAAGACCTTTGGACACCCAACGATTTCATCCTCAAGCTCAACGTCTTGCCAAAGTGACCAAGACATCACCCTAGAAGGGGTTGACGTCACATTTTTAGGGTTTTCTTCATGTGCAAATTTAAAATTATTTTGTAAAGGGGCAAAGTAAAGGGGGTTGGCCTCCTTACTTTGTGGTTTACCCTAACTTTATGTGGACAAACACTTTTTAGGAGTTTTGTATGAATAAGGATCAATTTCATTTCATTTGAACAAAGTTCTCTCATTAGAGAAGACTACTTGGCTAAAATTTGCGTCCTACTTGGGCAATTCGGATTATCTCTCTCTTGTCCAACTATATTATGGTTTTTTCTCTTCGTATATTGTGGAGCTAAGGTGGTGCGCACCTCTTGGAGGCATGTTCTCTTTCTTATGGATGGATATTGCTTGGTAAACTAGGGTTTTGTTATCCCCTATCCTAGGGATAACTAAGGAGATCATGTCTCGAGGCCCACAAGTCCTAGACATGGAGTGTCGAGAGCCAAATGACTTGAGCATGGCCCTGGAGGGCCCATGCTTTCTTCAGTGCAGCCCACCTATCAGCAGCACCAACGTCCATCCCACCAGCCTAGTCCTGAAGTAGCAGTAAGTCTTGCTCCATGAGGTAATGAGTCCGGGTATCATGGTATGTGTCACTCTGATTTTTGAAGCACTTGAATATGTTGCACTAAATTGTCCTTCATTTCATAATGTTTGCTTAGAAATTATGCTCTTTAACTTGTTCATACCTGGGAGGGTGACATGATGTCCTAGTAAGTTGATTCCCCTTTAGGATGAGTTGCTACTGGGTGGGTTTGTGAAAGGTCATCGTCCATTCCCTCCATACTTACCACTTTCCATTATTATTCATCTCATCTTCCCCCACCTTGGTTCGAGCATTGGGTTTGCCACGCTAGGAAGGGTTGTAACTTGCCTTGTGGGAATAAGGGGCTAGAGACCCAGGGTGTAAAAGTAGCTGGCAAGAGTTAAAAGCCAAAATAAAACCTTTGAGATGCTTCGCCTAGGGATTCCCGAGAAAGCAATAAAGAGATTCTCAGTAAGAAAAGGGGACCCATAAGATAAATCAAAACTCAAGGTACTAGTTGGTGGATGGGAGGTCTCATCATGAGTCGGCCTATTAGGTCCATAGGCATGTAGCGGTATGACACTACCATCTATCTGTTCACCAAACCAAGGTAGTGTATCTTGGTGGCATAGCCAAGAGAAAGGGGGTCTCATCACAAGCCAACCTTCTCATTTCCGTGAAATGCTTGTAGGTAACGTTGTCACCTCTGGTCACCACGCCAAGACAATGTCCCCCAGCTTTTCCCTTGAAAAGGAAAAAGACCAAAAGAAATAAGACTAAGAATAAAAGGCATTGAATGGGCTAGGAAACAATGGCATTCATGATAAGGTGCAGCTCGCCCTCTACAGAGACACCCACAGGCAAGACCTACATTTCCCTGTTATCACTGCACCCTCTGCCCAAACATTTCCCCTATGCCACATCACACACACTTACATGACCTTAGATTGGTTCTCACCTGGGAAACACCCCAAACTTAAGGAGGATTAGCCCAATAGGACATCCTGAGACCTTCTCTAAACCTAACTTGTTAAACTGCACAACATCTTTGAGCATTTGTCTGGGTAAAGGGGGGTTTAAGGCACATGTTTGGGTAATTTGATTATTGGATGTGATTGACATTCCTATGATCCTTGTGACTTATGAGCCCATAGAGGGCGTACTTGTGGCTGCTGGAGGACTTTGCGCGGTGGACAGGTATATATGGGGGAATGATTAGGTCGGACCTCCATGGGGCTGAAAGCCCAACAGATGGATGTTGTGACCCCACCAGGGGGAAAGACAAACCAGAGGCTGGCACCAGGAAGAAGGAAGGACGTTGCACCAAGGACACTTCGACAGACCTGGACCCAAGGGGGATTTTCCTTTCCTCTAGGGCATTGACCCTTGAGAGCCCCTGACGTCATCATTTTGACCCTAGATGTCATCCAGTCAAGGTTTGCATTTATGAGGGCGGTTTGGTGCTAGTTGGCACATGTGGCACATTTAGGACCTTTGGAGGCCAAATGTTTTGCATTTGAGACCGAGTGTTCCACCTTGGGGGCCTAACATCACCCTAGAAGGGCATGACATCACCTTTGAATATGAAATTAGGGTTTAATTGTTGTAATTTATTTTAAAACTGGATTTTAATGTAATTTGGCCATGTCGATCTTTTTATGACCTAATTTTAATTAAAGGTCATTGAAACTGTATAAATAAGAGAGAAAAACTCTCATTTTTATCATGATCTCTCATCACACAAGTGTGTGGTCTGAAATTCGGCCTTCTTTAAGGGTTATTGGCTGAAACTAAGTGGTGCGCAACTTCTTGGAGAGGCATTTTTGGTGTATCTTGGCTATTTTCATGGTGGGAAATCTTCAACTAGGTTTTGAGCTTGATTATTCTTGGTGAAATAAGTAGAAAATCTGCATTTCTTTATTGTGAATGAATGCTTATGGTAAATTACTTATTTCATGTTAAAGATTATGAAATTGCTTGCTTGAAACCCTAGGAGAAAGACATAAGTTATTATCTTTTTCTCTATAATTTTCCACTTGTTTAAATTTCTCAAAGAGCACCTTATCTAGAAGTACTAGAGCCCAACCATTGTAGCACTCTAGTAACCCTACTCCATTGCCTATTGCATATTTTATTTCAAATTGTCTAAGGAAAAGAGAAATCGCTAGGGCCTAAGTTTCCTTACTTTCTAGCAATTATYTCTAGGACTTGGATGTTTGAGGCCTTGGATTACCAACACCTCTCTCATCTTCTCCACCTCCTTTGACTAAGTATTATCATTGCTATTTCACTTTAAGAGTTGTTGCTGCTATCATTGACTCCATTACCCTAGAAGGCACTAGTCTATTCACTATTAGTGATTGATTGATCAAACTATTTTCAAAATATCTTCTTTGGAACATCTACTAACTCCTACTAACCTTAGATTAGCCTAATTCACTAACCAACTTGTTGTTGTTGCAAAAGATTGCTACAGCCATCTAACAGCAGCAAGCTGACCTCAAAAGTGACATATATTGCTAGCTAGACATTGCTAAATCTGCTTGTGACTATCTAATATCAATTTGCGTAGTTAAAGCTACTATTTCTAGTCTTTTCTCCAACATTTTGGAGCATAATTATTGTGGCTGTTACAAATTTATCATTGCCGTTGTAAACTGTTGTACTCCTGCAATTTTATATCAGCTAGTATATTTTTTAAGAGCTCATTGTCCTATGAAGCATTAATATCATTTTGGTACTTGGAAAGTGCCCCTTTTCTATTTTGTTGTCTTGTTCTGGATAGGTACACAATATTATTCATGTTCGTCATCTCTATAAGACATAAAAGAATCCTTTGAAATTGAGTGACCTGTGAGAGGGAGGGGACTTTCTTATACTTTGGCCTTAGCCTTCTCAAAACCTCAGGTCAATGGGGATGTCTCCCCTGGGATACATTGATATACTCCTAAATAGAAAGGGGTTTTCTATTAAGGTGACAGTGATATGTCACTCACTGTTACGCCAATCCTACTTTCACTTGCCTTGGCTTTTGGACAAGTACAGATTGTGTGATAACAGGTTTGATCTTGCTACTTTGTGAAATTGGTAAGGAAATGTATGCATTTGTTGGTGTTTTCTTCTAGTTTCATTGATATTCTTGTCTTAAACCCTTGGAGGGGTATAAGAGCATACACCCTCCAACAAGGTTCATATTATTTTGATAGTTGAATAGCCATTTTTTACAAGGTTGCTAGGAGGAGTAAAAGGGCTTACACCCTCCTAACCATACCTTAGTTGGCTTTGCATGCTCTAGGGAGTAGAAGAGACTACACCCCTAGTGATATTGTGGATCTAACTCTTACATCCAAAACTCCATTTACCCAATAGATACAAAAACTAACCTGAAAATTGCATTGGAATGCATGATTTTACGAGATATTCAAATTGTTTAAAGTGGAATCAATTATTTGCCTTAATAGCTTGCTTGAGCCACTAGAACATTTTGATTGGTCAAGGATATCTTATTGTTGTTATAAACTTTATGCTAAATCCATTAGGGCTGCAGCAAACTCATCTAAACTTCTTTCTCTTACTCATTTTTCAACCGTCAGAAATTGCTAAAAACATGCCATAATAATCTACTAAACTTAGCGCTTTTTTTGGGTGCTTTATTTGTGATTTTTGGTTGTTGAATTTTGCTGCTGTGGCAACCTTTTGCTACAGCCACAAGGCTGTCATAATATCTCTTCAGTAACATTTCTTAACAGCCTTACTTTATCACTAAAGTCAAGCTTTATTGTACTTGAGTTATACTAGTCATTGCTAGCTTAATCTCTTCCATCTTTACTTGACTGTCAATGACATATCTAGCAGCTTCTATTATCATTTAATTGCTAATTTATATCATTGTTTACTGCTGCTATATAGGACAGCAAGCTTCACTTGCTTGTCCATTTGAATATTGGGCTTGTATACTTGTCTTTTCTCTTGTCTCGGGCAGGTACAACTCTCTTCTACAGGTACTCAAGCATTTGGCAACCATCAACTATCACCAAGACTTGCTTCCAAGCCATCTTCCACTTCTTAGCTTGACTTATAGGGGCATCATCTTCCATTACTCCACTTTCCATCTCATTTCCCCCTAGGGTCACCCGAGATACCTCCCTTCTGTAGGATTTCTCCTTCACTAAAGCGAGGGGATTACTTACCTAAGGTGACAATGGGTAGGTATTCCCATCATTCTCTCCATCTTGTGGATTGGGTCGGGCTTTGCCCAACCTACAATTTGTGGGATAACATTTTGGCATCATTGCCAGGGAGGATTTTGAATCCTCTCCCGTGCCCTAGCGACATATTGGCAAGATTTGATCCCGGAGCCTTTACTCCGAGCTTGTCTGGCGACTCCACTTGAGGGAAGTTCCCTTTCCCTTTACTTCCTTGATGAGCTAAGGCTCATCTGGCGACTCCACCATCCGAGAATCCTTCTTCTAGAAAAACCCTTCCCCCCGGAAGATTCAAACCTACCAAAGAAGGCCTCCTCTCCTTTCCCTCGTTGTCAAACAACTTTTTCACGGTAATCTCCCACTTGCACCAATGGCCCGTCCTTGGGAAAAGGACCTCTATAAGCCATTGAACATGGAATCCATCACTGGGTATCCCAACACTATGCCTAAGGACATCAACAAAAGGTTGCCAAAGTTTTTTGGGAACAATGTAATCACCGCAGAGCAGCATCTACATGTCCTTGGTCGAGACATGCAAAATAAAGTAGTGGAACATGAAGATGTTGCAATGAAGTTGCTAGCAACATCTCTCACTGAAGATGCCCAAAGGTGGTTTGATGGCTTGCCAGATAATCACCTCACCACTTATGAAGACTTTGCTAAGTTGTTCAAAAGAAGGTGGTCATTGAAGAAAGATAGTGGTATGTTAATGAATCGATTCAACCAGATAAAGAAAAAAGAGAACAAGATGTTTAGTGAGTTTGATACCAGATTTGATAAACTACACAGCCAAATCCCTCGGGATTTATGCCCTACCACAACAGGTACTCGTCTTTTGTATGTCAATGCCTTTGAAGGGCAACTTGGTTTCATCCTGGGGGACAAGAAACCCCGTACTTTGGCAGAAGCCAAAGAGTATAGTGCAGACATTGAAGAAAATCTTTTGTGCTCCAAGTTTGATCCTTTTTAGTATCCTCATGCCAGAGAAAAACCAAAAGCAAAAACAACTACAAACAGTGCACCGGATCCAATTGCTCTCATAGCTCAGAAATTTGACCAGATGAATACTCAGTTTGTCCATACTCAAAATCAAGTTATGAGTCGATTGACAACTTTGGAAAAGAATCAGTCGGCTCCCAAGCATCCATTCGTCAGGAAAGAACCCACAGGTTGGAAGGCAAAGGCTCCTAACACACTGAACCCTGTTGGGAGGGTAAACTTGGAGGAATTACCATGGTGCTCTCCTTGCCAAGAACCTCACCCAGAGGAAGAGTGTCCAAGACGAGAAGAAGAATCTCATGACAATATCAATTTCATGGATACAATCTTTTCCTTTCAGGATAAGGATGATGATAGACCCGCAGGTATTACAAAGGAACATATTGATGAAGCCCAAAAAAAGGGAGCTAGATAAGGTTGGCTCAAAGTGCTTAATCAGTTGACTAAAGATCAGAGGAAAGAGTTAAAAAAAAGTGAGATCTTGACTTATGAAAGAAGGAATAAAATTCCTATCTTACCTACACAAACTTCAGAGAAGCAAGACTCATCTCATCCAACCAAATCAGCTTCACTTCAGTGAAAGGAAACCATTCCTCAACCAACAAAGAAGGTGGTCCTACCACCCCCACCTATGGTTCAAGAATTGCTTCCAAAACCAACACGAGCAAAAGAGATTCAGTTGAATATAGATGTCCTGACCATGATTGGGAAAATGAATATGAAAATCCCCGTGACAGAAATGTGCAAGATCCCTTTCGTCAGAAGAGAAGTGTTGAAGTTGTTGAAAGTGCCAGCAGAGGCAAAAGATCCTCCGATAATCTTGAACACCATGTACCTTGGATGGCAAAACGATCCCAACCCTCCCTTCTACCTTTCTTTAGGGATGGATAATCTTCCCTTGCAAATCTACATGCTAGATTTTGGGGCCTCGGCAAATGTGATGTCCTCAAAGGTTATGAAGCAACTTGGCCTCAAGAAAACTAGACCCTATGGAAATGTTTGTGGCATCGATTCCAAGAAGATCAAGGTTTACGATCTCATAGAAGATGCAGAGTTCTATCTATTGGATTTTCCTCACATTAGCATCCTCATGAATATAGTGGTGATTGACGTTCCATATGCTTGGGGCATGTTATTATCAAGGAGTTGGGCCACCACTCTTGGAGGATTCCTTAGCATAGACCTCACTCATGCTTATATCCCCATGGAGGATGGTACCTTTGAAATTCTTTACAACTGACGAGCGGCCAAGGAACATGTGATAGAGTGGGACCATCCTAATTGTATCAACGAGAATGAATTTGATGAAGGTCCACTGCCCATTGAATATGACCCTCATGATCTACCTTTCATGCAAGAGGATTCTATAGACACTGCTTCCAAGAACCTAGGAATATAAAGAGAAGTGGGCAAAATTTCAAGGGAAGGAACTAGGGTCCATCAAAATATTGAAGAAAGAAGAAGATAAAGGGGACAAAGAACGTTAGAAGGCTATTAAAGATGCAGCCAACACAGAGTTCCCTTCGTACCCCTACATCGAGAATATGCCTTACATCAACTACAATGAAGGAAGTCTTGCATTCATGTGGGATAAGAGGAAGGGCAAGCCCAAATATGATCATAAGAATAACAACTCTTGGCTTAGCCCTTACATCATCAAGAAGAAGTCCGAGAAAGAAAAGTACTACTTGAAAGCTTTGGACGGGAGAAAGATGCCATTACCAATAGATGGGTCTCTTCTTTGGCCCTACATTCAAGGTACGTGACTTCTTAAGGGCCCAGGCCCTAAGTAAGTAGGTAGGTCATCTTGCTTTCTTGCATTTCCATCTTGATTGCTCATGGTAATTTAGCTGCATTTCATTCTTTATTTTCATTTTGCTCTACTTACATTATTGATTTACATGTTTTATTATATGAAAAGTAAAAAAAAATATTTTCTAGATTAGTTGTCATTTTTGAAATTTTGATTTTGATTATATGAGCAAAGGGTGATTGAACCATCCTAGATTTTACAGTTTTATGTTTCAGTGTAGGCACAGGTCTGACYAGGAAATGTTGAGGTTCTCATGCACTCTACGGTGAGTACATGTCCCCGAGTAGGAGCCAGATGTTATCCCCAATTTCTAGGGATAACTAAGGAGATGATGTCTCGAGGCCCTCAGGTTGCAGACATGAAGTACCGAGAGACAGATGATTGACAGCATCCACATGCACAGACAGAGACCCACTTCACCACCACACACCCTAGATTCGTGACAATGGCATCAACCACATCAACTTGCTTCCGGATGACGATGGGTCTTGCTCCATGAGGTACAAGTTCGGTATTGTGGTAAGTGTCACTTTAATATTTGAGGCATTTGAGTATGTTGCATTTAAAGTTGCTTTCGACTATAGAACGTTTGCCTCGAAATTATGCTCTTTGCCCTATCTCACCTTGGTAGTTGACATTGCGCCCTAGTAAGTGGCCACCCTTAGGGATGGGTTTGCTACTGGGAAGTCTCCTTAACAAGTCATCGTGCCATTCTCGATCATACTTACCATTTTTCACACTTCACCCATTTTTCGTCTCCTTATCTTTTGGGATTTTCGGGTGTATTAACCCAAGAAGGGATTGTACCTCATTTAATGGGAAGAAGGGGCTAAAGGCCCAAAGGTTTGTCGTTGGCCAAAGATAAAATCCAATCGTAAACCTTCTAGATGCTCACCTAGGGATCCCATGGACAATGAAATGTCTCTCATAAGAAACTGATGGGACCCGTGAAAAATAACAATATAAAAAAATGCCAAGGGAGAGCGTGTGTGGGCAATGTTTTTCATGCTTAGGTAGAAGTCCCACACATTGTCTTCAACTTGGAGAAGCATAGTGTGACCAGGGTAGAGTCAAGGTGGGCAATGTTTTTCATGCTTAGGTAGAAGCCCCACCTTGGCTTCAACCTGGAAACATTTTAATAATTAATGGCAATAAATGGGCTTGGAAAAAGGATGCATTGAAAACGAAGGTGCAACACACCCTCTACAAAGGCACCCATAAATGAGACAATACTAACCCTTGTATGTCATGAACCCCATGGCCAAAAGTATTGCCCCCATCCACTTCATCTTCTCCACATGACTTAGAGAGGTTTTCCACCTAGGAAACACTCCTTGACTTAAGGACTGATTCACCCAATAGGTCACTTTGTCAACCCTCCCATACCTAAACTTGGAAAATTTCATAGGGTCTTTGAGCACTTGCTTAATTTGATGAGGTATTCTTTGATGTACATGCTTAGGTGGCTCTTATATTAAATGTGATTTTAGTTGCCATGATGCTTTGACTTGAGATCCTTGGAGGGCATACTTGTCTGTCTTTGCAGGACCTTGTTGATGAACATTTTGGAGGAACAAGCTCAACTTGGGCCTTCAATGGGGCAGGAAGCCCACTGGTTGGATGCCATGGCCCAGACCTTGGGACAATACAGGAGATGAACATTTCCTTTGGAGGCAAAGGAAGAGACCTTGGAGGACCTCACCTAGCCCTTGCAAGCCCAACGATTTTCCTTTGGAGGCTAAAACGTCATCTTGGAGGGCTTGATGCCACCCTAGGACTAAGGTTTTGGTGGTGATGTGATGTTTGATGGACACTAAGCACTTTTGATGAGGAGGATCCCTTGTACCTTGGATAGAAGACCCCAATGCATGAAGGGAAGACCTTTGAAGGCCCAATGATTTCGTTCTCAAGCTCAACGTCTTGCCAAAGCGACTAAGACGTCGCACTAAAAGGGGTTGACGTCACATTTTTAGGGTTTTCTTCATGTGCAAATTTAAAATTATTTTGTAAAGGGGCAAAGTAAAGGGGGTTGGCCTCCTTACTTTGTTGTTTACCCTAACTTTATGTGGACAAACACTTTTTAGGAGTTTTGTATAATAAGGATCAATTTCATTTCATTTGAACAGAGTTCTCTCATTAGAGAAGACTACTTGGCTGAAATTTGCGCCCTACTTGGGAAATTTGGATTATCTCTCTCTTGTGCAACTATCTTATGGTGTTTTCTCTTGGTATATTGTGGAGCTAAGGTGGTGCATGTTGTCGCCTTATACACACTTGGGAGATGTGGAAAAAATCTTCAATCCCCTCGGTGTGTCCTTGGGGGCAAGTGAGAGTTAAGGTGTTGCAAATAATCCTCAACTCCTCCGTCTAGGCCAACTCCTAGCGAAGCCAAGGAGGGTAGTCCCTAACAAAAATACTAAGGCTTGAAACTAGTCTAAGTACAAGAATTGAATCTAGGAGTTTAATTCATTAACCAATATAAAACAAATTTATACTAAAGCATACACAGATCAATTATTCACCACAAAATACATAAAACATATACTTGCATAAAATGATACTTGAGACAAATGTTAGATGCAAGTAAAATCAAATTGCTTCAAAGTAAATGACTAAAAAAAAGCGTTTGAAGCATATGGCTTTGCAAATGTATAAATGAGACCAGTGCCTTAAAGGTATCGTGGGCAATGTAGATCGTGTGTTTTATTAGGATTTATTGATGGTAAGTTAATGAGATAAATTTTATTTGCATGGAAAATAAAGTGTTTGTCTAAACTAGATTTGGACCTTCAGAAAAAGTCCCTAAAGTGGAGGTTGAGCTTGTCGAATATCCAACAGGGAGGTCCCTCTAATTTTGCACACAAGCTCAAGAGAATGTGGGAGATCCGACAAGGAGAACCTAGATTTCAAAGTTCCCGCCAAATATCTTACACAGACTCTCTTATGTTTCCACTAAAGCAAAGTTCTCTTTAGGATTTCCCTAATTAATCTATCACCACTGACTAGCCCAGCGTGTATGAAACTTACTCCCAGAAGATCGAGACAAGCTCGCAACTGGAAGGGTTAGGAACCGCACTGGGAGCTGAGGGGAGTTGTTTATTTTAAACAATAAAGAAAAATACTGAAAGGGAAATGTTTTTCTAATTACTAAAGTCTTCACTGACCAGCCTCTTGCGAGGAGCTGAGGAGACTGTTTATTTCCAACTTTGAAATTGCATAAACGAAAACTAACTAGCAATTAGTATTCTACTTTTGCAAAATTGAAATCTAATCTAGATTGTGATTTATTTTAACTTTAAAGTTTATACGAGATTGTAGTGCTTTGTGATGAATACAAAGATTAACTTTATCTTATGCCTAGTTATGAAAATTGAATTTAAGCTAAAATTGCAAAATTGAGACAATCACACCGTTCCCCTAGGGGGGATGAAGAGTGGGAGCTTGTAGCCCCACTGATTTTATTAAATAAATTACACAACTCTTTATTGGAGTGACTTGTGACCATTCATTAGGGGGGTCACTGATCCAGGTGGATAT
>JZKD02S1920429.1:0-12067 GCA_000966675.3 Picea glauca | reverse complement strand
TGATATCCATACTCATGGTTGGATTGGGGGAGAAATACCTTAACATTTTTGAAATTTTCTATTGGAGACTTTTATCTTCTTTTTGTGCTATGGATGGCTAGATAGAGCGCTTTCATGAAGGTGTTATTTTTGGATGCTTCTCAATCTATGAATGGATTTGTGTGTGATGTGATGATTGAGTGGACTCTTCATTTCCTTGTGGTGTTTATCCTTGAATGGTTGTAAATGTGGTGTACTTATCTAGTGATGGTGGTATGCCCTCTTCTCCCTTCTTTGATAGATATTTTCTCAAATACATTGGAAGAATACTAGTGAAGATTGTTTCTATTGATCTTCCTGAAGTTTATGAAGCAACTAGGGTTATCTATTAGGGTATGCAGTGGACTACTCTAATTATCATTTTGTTTCTAATTGTAATTTTTGAATGACGAACTTTAGTTGACCCCATATTCCTAATGCAAAGGCATTAGTTTTTGGTCCTTCCATCACTCTTATTCTCTTAATCAAATTCAAAAACATTTTGCTATATTTACTCTTCATATCACCTTGAGTCTCATTGCTCTAAATCCCAACAATTTTATCGTAGGGAAGCCCCCCTTGAGTCGGAGAAGAGTTGGCCTGTAGTGAAGAAGAGGGTTGGGTAGGTGATAGTGGCCTCCCTCTTAGTTCCACCATGGATGCACTTGAGCTTTAGGACTTATCTTAATAAGTGTAGGTTTAGGACTTTATCACTATAACATTTTGACGTCGTTTCCAGCGAGAATTGAGTCTTTCTCCTTTGATATCTGAATTCTATGCTTCAACCTTTTTTTACGAGTAGAAACCAAAGCCTTATCTAATTATACTCATCTGGAAACTCCAGTAAGGGAAGAAGCCTTTTCCCTATGAAAATTTTGAAAACCATGTGTTTGTGAGATGAAACAAGCATCATTGTGTAGGAATTTGAGATTCACCTTGGCAACTCCACATACACATGTTTGGTATGAGGAATCATCTCCTACTTTCAAACTTCATAGAAAGTTGTATGATAAGTAAATAAAAATGGCTCCATGGGAATTTGATGAAAATATAAAAGGTTATTGATGTCAAGAGTGTTCTTGGGGTACCCAAATCACTATTAATGTCAAGAGTGTTCTTGGAGGCTTCAGTTTCAGGCTTTTGTTGAAAAAGAAACCTTTACTAACAAATTTTGTATATGTTGTACCGTAATGTTTCTTTGACATGGAACTTTTATGGCATTCTATCTGTTTATGGCAACAATTATTTTCCAAACTTTAGCCTTTATTTTTTTGTACTAGTATATCATATTATCGTTGTTTTTGAATTTATTTATCTAAATTTCCATTGCATGTATCTTAGGCAAATGCAGCTGATATAGCGCTAACCGTGCAGCGTTTGGGTCTCGAGGATGCTTTCTCATGCCCACTTTCCACCGCCTATCAGGGGTTAGGACGAACACTCTGTAATACTTAATGGTGTTTGAACTTTTCCCCGACTTAACACCCATGATAGCTTTTTCTATTTGAACAACCCCTTGCTGGCATGTGCTTACCCAGAAAGTTCAAACATCTTATTGTTCCAGATTATGTACTTAAGGCTTAGAAGTACAGTGTCTAGGCATATGAAAGTGGGTAAAGGGTGGAGAAGAGAGAAACGTCAACCTTCGGCAAAGGAAGCTAGGGAAGATTTCTACGTTCGCGTTGTCTAGCTTCCAACTTTTCATAGATGTTTATATCTTGTTCAATCGTTGCCCATGAATGTTCGAGTTCAACCCTGGTAGTGGTTGTTTTAAGAATAGTATCGAAAAGGTTTAAGGCAATGTGCGTTTGATTTGATAATCTGGGTTCGATATTGGGTTGTGTTGGTACAGGGACAGTCATGGAGGAATAGTAAAATAAGAAAAACTTCAGAGAGAAATTAAGTGTTGTCTCAATTTGGTCGTATAAAAGAGAATTTATGGTTTCGGAAATAAAACAAGGTGCAAATCAAAGGCTCTTTCCCATAACTGAGTTATATCTTAATAAAAGGTATGAGGTGGGAGAAAAACATTTAGCTGCCTATCGAATAAGGCTCCTATCAAGGGAGAATCTCATGTATAAACAGAAGAGGAAAATTGTAAGGAAATAACCCGATGAAGCATAAAATATATATAGAATTATGGAAGTGTTGACTGGTCTTACACCTGCTGATAGCTGGTATAGAGGAAAAACAGTAAACAATTATAGAAAACCAAAATTGATTCGCTATAGTAGTGGTCGTACTAAATTATAACGAAGCATTCATCAGTTATGAATATGAAATGAAATGAAATATGAGATACAAGAAAACAAACTCATAACACAATCATGACGGAATTGAGAATCTTCAGATTTGCTTTGTATTAACTCTCAAAATGTAAAAACTCTGTTACAATCGACACAAAAAGGTCCAGCCCCTTTTCTTCCTTTCTATGTTATATTTATACAATTTTACAATAAGGCGGAATCTCAATCCTTACAAAAATTTTAGTTATGATAGGGAGGAGATAAATCACTTCATTTCTTCTTCTCTGTCTTTACTTGGTGCCAAAAGTTTGTCCTTGCGCGTGCTCGGTATAGGTGACACATATTTCAACCAATCGAGATACTAGCCTTGACAGTTCTTCTTGACAGTTGGCCTCAAAAGAGTAACAATCTCGGGCTAATTGTGACAGCCTGTCTTCCATCTATCTGTCTATGATGTCGATAGCGCATAATTGCACGCTTGGTTTAATCATACATTTGTTTATTTGGACTATGTCCGCCATAGTCACTCAGGAGATCTCGGCCGAATCTCTTTCCTCTTTGTCCTTTAAATCAAGCGATATTTTTTCCATATTCATTTGAATCAATGTCTCGTCATTACCTTCGTTATCAATGCCTAGCAAATTGTCATCTATAGAACTAAAGGCCTCTTCTAAGGAATTTGTTACCCTTTTGGCTTGCAGCTTCCCTTCCGTGATGTTGTGCTCCCATTCTTTTAATAGAATGTTTCCTCTGGTCTGCTCCGAAACGGTGAACCTAGAAGTACTTCCCGAATCCCTATTGTTTGTGGCTATCACAGCCTCTTGGAAAGCGACCTGCGTTGCTCCAGCTTCCCTTTCTCTAGCAGTTAAATTCTCCAAAACTTGATTAACAAGCAAGCAGTTGTCCTGGATCTCCTCTACCTTACCGAGTAAATTTCGTTGGGCCACAGAGACTCTTCTCCAAATCTCCATCGCATGGGACTGAAACATCCCGATATCTATCACTTTTCTTTCAACGATTTCCACCCTAGCCTACAGTTGTTGGATCAGATCTTTTGCTGGGTCACTTGTATCTAACCATCTCAAACCACCAGTTGTGCTTGTTCAAGCTTAGTCTTGAGTAGCTCTATCTCATTTTTATCAGCCAACCTTGATTTCTCTATACCTACACTCGCCTGGTCTTTGGCAGTCTCCATTGATATGGCTAGTCTAGCTTCCAGGGTCTTGATGAGGCGATTCTTTCGTTTCAGCTGGTTTTTCAAGACCTCGACTAAAAATTGATTTGTCGTGGTGTATGCTCCTAATGTCCCTGCTATTTCAGTCATGAATTATTCATTCGTCTTGTCTTTTCCATTAGTTATAACTTTGTATTTCTTGGTCGTTGACTCTCCTTCCTGATAGAATTCTCTCTTTACCATTGCCTTTCTCTTCTTATCGAATAAAAACTCATTCGAAGGGAGTTCTTCTACCCTTATAGGCCTCAACTCTTCATTGAAGATCTATCCTACATCAATATCTCCCTGAGTCAAATGCAAGGGGGTAACTGATGTGATAGGTTCTCCGATCTGCTTTGTCGATTTTCCGGAGTAGTAACCAGGCTCTGCTTCTTCGGCGAGTCGGGAGTATTTATCTATGCTTTCGGACTCTTAGTTTTCTCTCCCTCATCCTGGTGTTTTTCTTGATCGGGAGTCGCATCCTTAGAGCCTTCACCATCTTTTTGTTTCACCTCCACCATACTCTAACTCTCACCCCGCAACACTGTGGGAAGACAACTGTGTCAATGTTCTTGGAACTTCGGAACATCGGCTCTTTCCTCGGGTGCCAAGGTTTGTATTCGAGCTAGAATCTCAGCGTAGGACCTTGCGCCTCGAAAAATGTCATCCGAGGGTGAATTCTCATGCTCAAATCTCTTGAGTCCGCAACTGGCCAAATGATTGGTCACGGCCCTTTGCGGATTGTGCTTCTTGTATTCAATGAGGACCAAATTTAGGTCTTCCATGGCTGCTGCCTCAGCTTTGGCATGCCTGAAATATAATAAAGAATATGAATTTAAATGAACATGAAAAGGTGGCCATACCTTCTTTGAGTATCCCTTAATCTCCTTGCTTATACCACCGATTATTGTTTGTCTAGCAACCTCACGACAAACCAGCTTGTCGGGAATGAACAATGGCAATGCATGCGGGGGAACGAAAGGCCCAAAAACTATCAGGTATGAAAATTTGTCTTCTACATACCAGTCGGCTATGCTCCTCAAATTTTTCACTATACTGTCTGAGATTCTGGGTGGCGAGTGACCGAAAATAGTGACATGTAGGGGCACCATCACCTAGTTGAAGATTTCGTATATGAAATTTGCCGATTTGTTTTCCCATAATTTTGAATGATAGACGTGTATGGTCTCGTCCTCTGCTGGAGTCCAACTCCATCTCATTAAGGGAAATGGTGTTAAAAAACAAACGACTTCCATAATGTATGCAGACATAAAAAATGAAGCAATTTTTCCTCTTTCTTTCTGCGCCCGATACTCTGTGACCCGACTGGTCAAGCTGTCGGACAACATCTTCACCCAGTCCAAGGAGCAACCTTCAGCGACTCGAAACATTAGAGGCAACCATGGAAGAAAGAAATGTGAGGTGTCCTATATCCCATATAATCTGCATGTCATCATAGCTACATACTTGTATTGTGGTTCTAAAGAAGTTATTCAATATATACCATGACTGTCTTCCCTGAACTTTGCAGCACACAAAACCCAATCTTTTATTAAGATAGACATGGTTTTATCATACTGCACGCATTCCTTCTGTTTGAATTCATCTAAGAATTCGACACCATATGTAAAGTCGGACGTTGTGGGCAAATTATACATGGCTTGCAGGTGTTCAGGCCTGAAAGTCCTGATGGTGACCTTCTGCTCATTCATGATGGTTCTAGTTGGTATGTCCACATGGTCTAATGCCCATCAGACCATATCATAATATGGCAGTAGTCTTGGCCTGTGTAACATAACCACTACCTAGATCAAACTTTTTCATTTAGTTCTCAACAATGAGAACTCCCTGAAGCTTGCATCAACGTCATGCCAACCCTGAGAAACGGGTCTTTCATTCGCCTATACGGCTCTCTACACCTAACCGTGGTCTTTTCCTGATGACAAATTCAAGTTTTCAGGATTTTGTCCTTTCTAATGTCAAGGGTTCCTATGCCCTCATTTATCCGATCTTCGATGAGTTCTCTTCCAGCCTTAGCCCCTCCTGGCTATGCCCTGGTCCACATGACCATGCTCACGAGACCGTAGCCTTATATTGTTTCTTTTCTTTGGGGTTTTGGGCTTTCTAATGTCAAAATGTATATGCCCTTTGGATTCATGATCCTTCGATTCCTGACGCACTCCAACTTCCACTAGTCCCCTTGGGCTAGTCCTTTGAGTCCATACGACCTCTATCTCACAAGACCGCAGCCTTATCCCCCATCGGAGTTTTGGATTTTCCAATGTTGAAATGAAAACGTCCCCAGGACTCGTGATTCCTCAAATCCCGATGCGTCCTTTACGCGCTAGCTCTCCGGGCTAGGATCCTAAAGCACATGACCACGATCCCCGTGACTGCAGTCTTATCCCTCATCGGGGCTACGGGGTTTTCAATGCCAAAAGGTATGGGCTCACAGGATTCCCAATCCTTCGAATCTCGTCTTCCTGCTATGCTGACAGTTGGCTCCCCATAATGGCGCTTCCTACTTCTGTAATATACTGACAGCTAGCTCCCACTCATCGGGGTTTCGAGCATCGTGATTCCAAAATGCATAAACAGATTGTCTTTAGGATTCTCGATATCCCGATCACACAAACACCGATCAACAACTTCCTGTCGGGACTTTCCCCGACGGCGCTGATTGCTGCCACGCGTCCTCTCCTGATGGACGGTCTGATTTTCTTCAGGATTTAGAGACTTGTGATGTTCCCATTCTTACAGCCTCAGGAATTCTGATTTCCCGATGCCGAATGTCCCAACTCTCCACGGATTTCGGACACCTGTCTCCCTAAACGGACGACTCAGATTTTTCTGGGGTTTTTACTTCGGACTTTCCCGATCTCCTATCCACGGGAATGTCAATATCCTGACTCCCGATAGAAAACCTTGATCTCCACCATGTTTATCCTCGATGGGCGGTTCATATCTTCCCGGCGTTTCGAGACTTGAAGTGTCTCAATTTTCTTGTCCTTGAGAATCCCGATATGTCGATGGTTGGACTCCTGATGGTAACCCTCAGACAGCTCCGGTCCGATCTGACGGCTGATGGGTAATTGGACCAATATCTAACGGTCTAGATCCATCCTTCCTGCGCACACTCCAGAGACTAAACTCCAAGCGTCTTAACCCGATCTAACGGCCGACGGGATTTCTGATGAGATCCAATGGCTCAGATTGTCCCACCTTGTGCATTCTTCCACTACTTCGTGGATGGGGAAAGATCAATGGTCCAAATGTTGTCCTAGGTCTTGGGATCTACAATCCTGATTTCCTCGTTGTTCACGAAGATAGAGGGAAAAAGGGGGCAAGGTATGTAACGCCCTCGTTACTTCTGTCAATCTAAGGATCGTGAATGGCTATGGGTCATCCGACGAGATCTCATTCGTCGATTTGTTACATATCCCTACACTGCTACCTCAGAACCTTAAGAGGGTCATTCCTCCTCGTACAGGGTTAATGAGACTTGCCCGTTCAAGTCCTTTTTCTGGGTTCTTGGTGAACCTTTCTAAGGAGGGAATCTTTGTGAAGATATCTATACCGGGGCATTTCTGGAGGTAGATAAGGGTAAACAACTTCCCGAGAACGGGCTGGAAGCCTAACTTGGTTCAACTCATGCCTAATTAAATTGATTTATCAACATAAGCCATGCGTGGTCTTTCTGTTATAAGAATATATCTAACATTACTTATCAAAACACTGCGCAGACATTCTTATACTGTAATTGTTCACCATTTCACAGGTTATGAGCATATATGTCAGCATATGAATTTCAAGATGCAATATGAACAAAACACTTATCAGAAATAACTTCAGAAGTGGGTGCGACTGCTGAGAGGGGTGCTCGTTTCCACCCAACCGTAGGCATAGCGACTCCCAGCGGGTTTACCACTAGCCACCCCCGAGCTGAGATCACGACCTCGTGAGACTGTGTCTCTCTGTCTACCAATGACCAGAAGCGAAGGTTTCAATCCTTCCTCTCTGCTATCACTCACTCTGCGTAATGCCAAAGTTCCCCTCGCATCCCCCCCCACAATCTCTTATGCCATACACCTTATCCTCTCACGAGGTTGCATGTGGCACGATTACCCTCGCTTCGATCAGGCCTGACGGCTCTACGGATGGGTGGTTCACCATCCCATCCCTTATCAAGCCGCCCACCTACCAGCCTGCGATTCATTAAATTTGGGGGCCAGCGAGCCGCTTTTGGTTCTCCGGGCTAGTGGAGTCCAAATACGGTATTAATTCTCGGTGGAAGTTAATGCCACCTTATCAGGTGCCTTCCACCGCCATCGTGGTCTCTTTTTTTCACATCCCCTCTCAACAGTCCTGCAATAAATTCAAAATGTCATTCACATTCATTGACCTTTTCCTCAAGGTCCCTTTACATCACATATTCATATTTATGAGTTTGCCTTAGTTCTTGTCCAGTCCAGTTATATTTACAAGCTGGGGGAAACAGGATGTTACAGCCTGGCTGCTACTTTGTGTGTTCTGGATTGGATGGCGATCTTGTACTTGGTGGTTATATCATCTTTTTCATTGTCGTTGGAATCATCGGAATAATCCACCAATTTAGCCTACAGAATATCAGAAACAAAGGACCAGTTCGGGACAGAGTGGACACTTCGAGGTTAAGTATCAAAAATGGTGTCCGAGCCTTGTCCCGAAACCTCAACACTGGCTTTGGATGTTTTTCGCTGGGCCATGACTGGAGATTGTGCTTTAGCTCTTCTGCGATAGAAATACGTATACATACAGGAGTTGGCGCCGTTGTCGGGGACCAAAGTTATGAAATCTTTTTCCTTGGGAAAATGACATTTGTTTTTCGTTGAAAGTGTTACCCTTTTATAGTGAACAAAGAGTACACACCCTTTTAAGGATTTTCAATCTTTCACTTGGTGACTCCACAAATAATAAACTGTCATCCGGTCGAAGGAATACCAGACAAAACCCAGATGGTAAG
The DNA here is from genome assembly GCA_000966675.3 of Picea glauca. Lineage (NCBI taxonomy): Eukaryota > Viridiplantae > Streptophyta > Pinopsida > Pinales > Pinaceae > Picea > Picea glauca. The sequence continues at coordinate 3,588 of JZKD02S1920429.1, read as the reverse complement.
TAGATTACGTTCGTTACCGATCCCGAGAATATTCTAAAGGCGAGAGGCTCTCTTAAGCCAACCGCTACAGTCTACAAACTTAAACCCCCACAACTGAAGACTAAAATTCCTTCTCAACTATCAACTTCACTCAGTCCTCTCTTTGATACTAAAGTTTTAACATCAAGTTGCTCCGAAGTTAGGAGCAAGATTCATCCAACAATCCCCTTAGTACACAAAGGAAGGGGCCCTCTTGAAAGTTTGTCTGCAGTTGACGTACCATCTTTCCTTCAGTTAAGTTTCCCAACCTCACCTAATTCTGAAGAGTGTGTTACACATTCGACTTCCACACCCATTGGTTCTCCCGATTTTGTCTCTTGCAAATTTGAGGAACTAAGTCCTCACGTTCCTTATTTTTCATCGCCGGATTTTCCTCCTCACGAAGAAAATAAAGATTCACTTTTAATTTTCTGAAACCCCCTTTACAACTTTCCACAAATAACGATGGTAGCTGTCGGAGGAGGAGGTGGAGGGTTTATAGGAGGAGGTGGAGGGTTTATCGGAGGAGGAGGGGGAGGAGCTCCTCTAGGAGGAGTCGGAGGCCAAGGGCCTGCCCCCCCTCCCAGAGTGTTTGCGAAATTTGCAGCCAGATATGCCCCCTTGGTATTGCCCATTCCCCTACACAACCTTCCCAAAAATTACATAAAAAAATTTCCAAAATTCAATGGGGAAGGGGATCTAACTGCGGCCGAACACATTAATTTCTTTGATCAATTCGCAGATATCCTAGGTATAGAACATGAAGACATATATTCAAGGCTTCTTGTTCAAACCTTCGAAATCCAAGTCCGAACTTGGTTTCGGAGTCTACCTGTAGCATCCATCTTATCTTACGACGCCTTAGAATATGCTTTCCTTAGACAGTGGGGCGAAAGAAAGGACCACTTATATTATTTAACCGAATTTGGGTCTTTAAGAAAAAAGAATTCTGAAACAGTCATGAAATTTATTCAAAGATTTAACAAACTGTATAACAAAATACCAATCGAGGTTAAATCGTCCCAACCTGCAGCCAAGGTAACTTTCGCAGGGGATTTCTAACCGAATTTCGCACTCCTTTTGCGATAAAGAAGGGGAGATACCCTAAACCGAATGTAGGACGATGCTGTAGAAATTGAGTCTAAGATGATGGCTTCTGGTAAGCTTAAATCTAAAGTAGAAACGACAAACCAGGAGATTAAACGCTTTAGAGAACAAGCAGGTCCGTCGGGGTCTAATAGATCCACAGATGATAGGGTAGATGATATGGTTAGAGTAATTAAAGAACTATCTAATAAAATATCCAGAATGGAGCTCGAACAGGCCAAAGTTGATTCTTTCCCCAAAAAGGATTTCAAGAGGAACCCCAACTCCCCAAACCAGCAAAGACAAATAAAAAACGAAGATCAAAAAATACAAGCTCCCTTAAAGAACTAAAGTTTTATAGGAGAGAACGATTTTCAAGACTTCAAAGATTCAGATAATGATGTCACGAACTTCGGTGATGACTGCACACAACCATATCTGACTCGAGAAGATTATGAAAAATCTTTAAACACGCAACAACCATCGAATAAGGGTGAAGAAAGTGATCATACTGACCTTTGTGAGTCTCAACAAGAAACTGAGATGATAATGGCTGAGATCTAACCCAAGTACAACTTAAGATCTAAGAGTAAGCCCACCTCAACTACTCAACCCAAGAAAATCCTCCAAAGAGGTCAAGCTTATGAGCCTACTCTGGAAGAGACCTTACTACCCAACAATGAATTGAAAGTGTTAAGAACACAAGGGTCTGAAATGGGAAAAGTTGAGCCCCAAGCACAAGGAACAGAAACGGCTAATAAAATTACGCCTTCAACCAGGACCATGAGTAATAAAGTGGTCCAGACGAATAAATCGGAAAGGAAGGATTTGAAAGTCTCAACCAAAGAAACAGACAAGGTAAGTGGAACTTTCAGTTTTGAAAACGAGAAAAATAAAATTAAGATACCAATCCCTCTGGTAGAATTAGCAAAAAACTTCGTTTATCGGAAGCAAATTACCAAAGTGATGGGTGTCTCGAAGCAAGAAAGCCAGTCTGATGTTTTAAACCTCAATAGATGAAAAACCTAACATCACTTTTTGTCCTCATATTGAAGGGGCCAAAGATACTATTGCTCCTTTTTATATCACTTTAAATGTATATGACCAATTGCTACATAATTGCATGTTAGACTCCAGAGCCTCCCATAACGTTATGCCTAAGATTATCATGGACAAATTGGGTCTCCAGATCACTAGACCTTATGGAGACCTTTACTCTTTTGACTTGAGAAGGGTTAAGTGTATGGGAATGATAAAGGACTTAGTAGTTACCCTGGCACAGGTCCCGGTTAAGAGTATCCTGATGGATGTGGTTATTGCATATATTCCCCCTAAGTATGGATTACTGTTGTCTAGGTCATGGGGAGCCAAGCTGGGGGGTTCCCCTCAATTGGATATGACGTTCGCCACAATTCATGTATTTGGCGGTCAATTTACTCGGTTGTACAAAGAAACTAGATTAGCATATACAGTGAGCGACCCTCAAAACCCAAACAATTTCCCTATTTACATTGTGGACCAAGATATGGGAAATTGTATCTTGTCTTTTGATGATGGTTTAGATGGTTGTCCGAAGGAAAATGATATAGAGAGAGAAGAGTCAAGTTATGTGACAGAGGATTTGTGTAGCACCGGTGTCTGCAAAATGTATTTTGACAGTGCCTCATCTTCTGAAGGGGAAGGTGCAGGAGTGCTTTTAGTAGCTCCCGAAGGTAATTTCGTTGTTCCTTTTTCCTACCGACTGCAGTGGGATATAGATTAAACTAACAACGTATGTGAATATGAAGCGTCGGTCTTAGGATTAGAGGCTGCCAAAAATCTAAAAATAAATAACTTAGAGGTATATGGAGATGCAGAGTTAATATTCAAACAGATAAATCAACAGTATCAAGCCAAGCATCCCAGATTAAGATCATAAAGGAATTTTTCCTGGGATCTCATGGAAAAAAAAATCTCGTCCGTAAATGTCCACTTCATCCCACACGCAGAGAATTTACATGCTGACGCATTGGCTAAAGCAGTTTCAACCTTCTCTCCTCCCACGACTTTCAAATTGAAGTATCACATTGAAATCAGACACAGACCATCTATACCAGACAATATCCAACACTAGCAGGTCTTTGAGGATGACGAACAAATTAAGAAATTTCTTGAAGCAGTGGGTGAATTCTCCGAAACTCATGCAGACCAAGAAAATCAAAATGACCCAATATGGATCATGCAAGAAGGGGAAGATCCTAAAGCTTTCTGAGAAAAAATTGTGGATCATCGTATGCTGGTCCTTAAAAACAACTAGATTCTGAAAGGATTGATTCCTTTAGAAAGACTTTTTGATCAGAACGATGTACCTGTAAAATCCACTTTACAATCCCAACCAGAAGAAGTGGAGGACTGTGATATAGGAACTGAAGAAGAATCCAGGATGGTAAAAATATCCAAGTTCCTCCCTCCCGAAATAAAAAGTAAGTATAAAGACCTACTCAG